>CABFVX010000399.1:33386-83470 GCA_902151425.1 Timema shepardi
CCTCCTCCACAACCCCACACACCTACATCTGAATCAGCTCTTGCCTTCATTATATTCTCATTCAAAAGCCTTCATGTCAGAAGGACAAATACCTGCCAAGTTGAACTGGGGATAAACCCTTTTATTTGTAAACAAGTGGTGTGGTCTCACTCCTGGGTGATTCCAGGAAACTTTGGTTGGTAAATGACATGGCAATAAGAGGAGGGGGGTGAAGAAAGGTTTGGCGTTGAGGAGTGGGGGAAGCCAAGCTAGCTGCATGGTAAGAGGGGAGATTGTTTCTTCCCCTTCATCTAAAACTGAGAGCTCCAAGGCAGACCCTTCCATCCCACCTTAATGTCAGTTTTGGCATTGATATTATAATAAAATGAATTATTTCCAAGTGACTTGGAAATGAATGTTAAGAAAGTATAGAAATACTGTAATTAATGTAAAACAAGTGATGGTTAAGGAACCCAACCTGAAAGTATAGTTACAATCATAAATGAAAAATAATCAGCTGTTGACAGTCAATCTTGCAGTCCAAGCAAGAGCATTGTCTACTATCTTAAGAGTGCCGAAGCTGTCTGTGGTAGTAAAAGCTTGTCAGAAAAATTGTATTTTAGTGTCTTATCTAAACAATTTCTATTCCAATATAACTCAGTTAAGGGTGCTGGCTAACCCTCTTAGTTTAAACCATGCACTCTATTTCAAATAACCTAATGACATATACATCTATCTGTTGTAAATATTAACAGTAAATGCAAGGTGAAACACTGAAATTTAATGCATGACTGTAACAAATACCAAAATGCAGCCTTGTATTTGGAGAACACTTTGGAACAAAGATTTCAAAATGTTTAAAAATTTTTTAACTCCTCAAAGCAGCACCTGGGTCCAGTGGTGGTCATTATTTAAAGCACTACAACCATAAACAATTCCAAATAAAGATATGCGGGCGAGTGTCTCACCTTGAGCATGAGATCTAGATCATGAATGCTGGGCCAGAACCGATCCCATGGGAGAGAAAGGAAGCTGGCATGGATGACATTCAGGACATAATCCTTCACAGAAGTAAGGGCAAAGCTTGAGACGTAGAACTGCCATAAGAAACAAAGGATGTTGCTGCATGCTGCAACATATTATCAGGGTTATTATTACCTAATATATCAATATATATTTGGAAGACAGTACGAATTCGAATCTCCACTTTACCTTCGAATCCTGAATCTAAAATCCAAATCTTGGGAAATAATTATAAACATAAGAGAAAATATAAAAGAATAAAAAATACAAATAGTAACTAAATGTTTACATTCTTTCTTATAATTAGGGGTTTGTGAAGCTTCGATTATATTAATATTGAATTGAATGTTATATTATTCGATAACTCAAATCAAACCAAAATAGAAAAAAATTGATAAGGTTTTAGGCTGTTGTAAATCCCACAATGTGCTTAAAACATGATAATATATTTTAAAACCAATTATTTTATGGTAAAAAAAACTTATTAAATAATTGGCCAGAAAATGAGCCACATTCCCCCACATCCTCCCCCTCCTAAAGCAGCTTTTTTAAGACCTTTGTGCAGCCTATAACCGCACACTTTAGTAATATATAAGAAATGTGTAAAATATGTTAATAAGGTCCAAAATTTATCTAATGTTTTTTAATCAGGTGTAATTCTTTTTGGTTAACATCATAAATTTAGCATATTTAAGTAGGATGTGATTCAATTCGATAACTAAACAAAATTCATGAATAATATTTGCTTTGATTCAAGATGTGATTCAAACTTAAAAAACCTGTTTCGCAGATGTATACTTTTAATCCATTCATTATTACATTCATACATTTAGAAGTGTTTAAAAATGAATGGTCTAGGGCCTAGTTGTTAAGATCATCCTATAATTATAAATGGTTATGAGTCCCCATTAAGCAGTATTAGAGCTCTGGATCAAATTTCACTTTTTTTTTAAGGATTTGAGTTTTGAATCTCAGACATCCATAAGGAATCACATAATTGGAGGGTTCGAGGGCTCCATTCCTAATAACAATAATAATATAGCATTAATTAAAGTTATCAACAGTGAACTAAAATAATGTTAATTTAAGCCTTGCTTAATTCCCCTTTCGTAGACTGAGACGTTTCCCCACCCTAAGGTGAGACATAAAATGAAGCTAAATCTAACCTAGATGGAGGGACATCACAAAACATTGTACTACACATGTAAGGTTCCCACCTTGGCTGGCGACGGCATGCACTACAGGAGGACTAGCATCTTTACCGGGGAGCGTATCCAGAATGAACCGCACACACTCTGTGAACATGGCTACCATACGATGAGCGTGCGGGCCATCTGCGATGATCCAAGGTAGCAACACAGATCTGTCATCTGTGAGTTGTTGGATCCAGGCAGCAGTGGGTTCCTTTAGGTTCCTTGTGAGGTAGGGAGCCATCCATGGAGAAAACATGTCGCAGAGGGCAGGCCACAGATGCTCGCACACTGCACATTAACACGATACCATTTATGTGTGTTTGATTGGTTTGTTTGAAATAACACAATGTTTTTATAACATTACATTTTAATAATGGAAACTGATAAAATAAAGAAAAGGTAAAATAAATTAGTAAGTATAATTTTTTTAAGCACCGCGGCTTACTATCTGTTCAGTTTATACGCTTAAGGTTACATTTATAAGAAGTGTAACCGCATTTGCATGGAGAGAGAGTGTAATACCATTTTGGAAAAACTACCCTCAGTATACCCAAGCAATATTGGAATCTTTAAATAACAATAAAGAGAGTACACACACAGAGCCGCATTTATAAATATGGCGCCCCCTAGGCACATGGGCTGCAAGAGCCACAACCCTCCTCCCCCCTCACAACCCACTCCCACCAAAACATCATATTGTTATTAGTTAATGAACACAAATAATAATGTTGTTGGCCTTTTTATTGATACTATTTACAGTATATCCCCTATAATTATATGACCACTCTGAAAAATGGTTGTGCTAGGTTATATCTGGCACAGCTTTGCAATTCACATATGAGTGACTCAATTATAAGCAGACAAACGGCCATAGTAGACACAATAGAACTCTAACAATACACTAGTGGTTTATAACAAGCAAGCTTCAGCTATAGCTGAGTTCGTGTGTGTTGTTTTAGTGAAAATTATTTTCATTCATGTTGAAGACAAAGTTTTCAGTTTCACATACCGTGCCGTTGTACCTCATAAAGGCCGTTGCTGTGAACAATTTTTTTTTTAACGTTGCACCCCTAAAAATTTAGCGCCATAGGCACGTGCCTAGTCTACCTGGTGGATAATACGGCACTGTAGACACATAATTTTAGCCAAATTCTCATGATATGTTAATCGTAAAATAAGCCTATTTGCATACAAAGATATGTATCTAACATTTGTCAATTTGTAGATAAACTACAATACAGTATTATTTTTTTACTAGGAGTGGATGGGATCTCAAATGTTCAAGATAAGGTCAGGAATTTACCCACTTCCCAGAAGTTGAAAATCTAATTGGTTATTTCTTGTAATAAGGGACACAAAGCACTTGTGTTCCAACAATTACTGCTGATGTTTCACAGTAAAATTGATTTTGTAGACAGCCTTCTCCTTTGTTCTGTGGCAAGCTGTTGTGAAAGGTGGTGAGAGGGAAGGGAGGGGACCTTTAAAGGGTGTCAAATCTAAATATCATTCATCGTTCAACCTATGAATAATGAATCTTGAATTCAAATCTTTGAAAATATGAAAAGCATAAGAAGTTAACTTTCTCATGGGTTTTTCCTTAAATTCCAATTGAGTGGTAAATTTATGTTCTGATTTTTTAAATCCTCGAATCTAGAATATTTTTAAGGATTCAAGGACTTGAAGGACCCAAAATGTTTTTTTTTAATAATCCTAAGGCATGAACATTGATAAAACATAGCACACTTTCTATTTTAGGAAGCTATTAATTTTTTCTATACTTATTCAACAATATAAACAAGACGGAAAATACTCACACTTGTCAGACAAAGTGCCCCGGTCTCGTTGGAGTGTGCTCACCACAAGAGCGTGCCCCATCATGCCAAGGAACGTTGTTAAGGGTTCCACATAGACTCTATACTTAGGGTACAGACCATAAAGACCATACTGGAGTCTCTCTTTCGTAAAGTGATTGGCCAGAAGGATTGCTGTTTCTCTTAGCTACATAGAGAGATACATTGAGTTAAATGAGAGTACAAAAATGTATTAAAGCATGCTAAAAATAATAATTAAGGAATAGATTATACACCTGTCTAACTTGGTGTACAGCAAGAAAACAATCAAAATACAGTGCATGGAAAGTTGTATCTTTTCTTTTAGATGTTCACCATGAAAAATAATAATGTGTAATAATATAGAGAGCTCTCAAATATATGCTAGAATATCAATGTGAAAATGTATCAATAATTTTTTTTTTAATAATAATATTTATTTTTATAACTTATCATACAAATAACAAATTGTAACCTTATTTTGTAATAGCCTGGACCAGCACTGGCTATACTATGACAATGTTTGAGAAGTTAAATGCCCTCACCTCATCATGTGCCAGTAGTTTCTGCTCAGTGGCGTATTTGCGTATTTCATCCTTCAGTTTCCCCAGATTTAGTCCCTGTCTGAGGCGCCTATGTGGAACATCCTTGCCAGTCACCAGTGCATTGAGAAGATCAAACCAGACATCAAGAGCCAAACTCTGATTTTCACTCGCCTTCAAGAGCAAGTGAAGAACATCCCCATAATGTTCCGGAAAGTCGTGGAGAAGCATGAAGCGTAGATGTTTGCGGAACACCTACCATACAAATGGGCAGTAAAATAATTACTTGTTATTACTTACTATGGTTTAATTTTACAATAGTGGAAGTTGATAAAAATTAGAGTTGGGTCGAATACACTATTTTAAGAATCCAATCTCTAATTTAGCTTTGAATTTTGAATTTCAGAAAAAATTAATAACATAAGAGGAAATAGAAATATAATAGAAAAATAGAAAATATAATGTTCATAAAATCAGTTAAGTGTTAAATTAGTGGTTTGGCATCTGGTGTTTAGTGCATTATATAATTATAATTAGTTCTGAATTGCCAATAAGCACTATTACAGCTTTAAAACAAATTGCAGTCTAAAAAAAAATTATTTTTTTTAAGAATATAAATCTTGAACCCTATATGTTCTCAAATATCCCTAAGGATTTGAGGGGTTCTAGGGTACATCCCTAATAAAAATAATGAGAATGAAAGAATAAGCTAATAAGTACAAATTTAACCAAGAAAGCCCACCAAGGCAAAGAGGAAAAATATGGGAAGAACCCAATGCACAAAGGTGACATCTTCTTCCTTTCGTCTTATATAGTAGAAACAATCCGACACACATTTAAACACAAATTTAGTAATTTTGTGCCGTTGGCAATGGAATTCAAAATGGAGTAGTTTAGTAGTTGTATGAAGTGTTTACCCTCATCTCTTTTTGTTTGATAAAGGCAACGATGCCAGAATATTACCCAATTTGTGTTTAACTGTGTGTGTGACTATACTATAAAAGCAAGTGTGGTAGAGGAATAGAGGAAGACGAAGGCATTTTATAAAACAATGATGCAAGCTGGAAACAGTTAATAAAAAACCATAAGTAAAAAAAGAGATGAAGTTTGAGGGTTTTGGAGTTGGGAGAGGTAGAGAAACCAAGGTAAGAGGTTTTTGTGCAGAAGATGGTCATTGAAATGTCAAGGTCATCAACTGAGTAAACTGATTTTGTTGTATGAGGCTTAGATAAATCAAGATGTAGAAAGGTATCTCTCTATTAGGATTTTAGAACTCAAATAGCCTAGTGCAAGATGGTATTATGTACACAATAATTCAAAAGTTCACTTTGTACAAATTATTAAATATCACTAATACTATACTTTATCACTTTGGTAAGAGGCTAGCACCAAGTGAACAGCTGCACTCCAGATGGGCAGAAGATTGTTTTTTTTTTGTTTTTTTTTCATATTGATAAATCTTTACGTTCAAACATATTTTCGTGACTGCTTTTAATATCTCCTTAGAAATATTGAATTGAATCATAATTAATTTTTTGGTTACTATCACAATATAGTTTAAAATTGTATTATATTTGGAAGAAGGTACAGGAAAGGTGGATAGAAACAATTAAAAGGGGGACAAACACAATATGGCCTTTACAATGAAAAGAAGAACACAGTTCACACTACTGCCAATGGACAAAGAGGTAATAGATACTTTTCCTGTGTTTGTCCTTTTTGTTATACAATATATTTTAAAATAAACAGTTTTAGATTATAAAACTTTTTTTAAATACATGAACCTTATTTCATTTAAAAAATAAAATAATAATTTTAAAACATATTTGATTCTTATTTACATAATTAAGTTTTAAATGATATATTTATTTAACCCAAGCTTAACTCGGTTCGATAACCAGGAGCTTCATGATAAACTCAATCAAGACCAAATCAATCAAAAATCTTAAGTTTGCAAACTCCTAGCAGTAACACATAGATAATTGGAAAAAACCCAGTATGGATTTTACAATGAAAGGAGGAACACATTTAAATCCCTATACAAATATTTATAAAGTGATATTATAATTTTATAATTTATATCTGATATGCCTAAACATGTTATATTTTATATTTGAGTGCATTTGTTTGAGACCTCATGTAACATCAGCTTGTCATCTTCAGGGTTTAGTCCTGCAGATGTAAGAGCTTTCCCCACAAGGTTGATGAACTGAGACCTCTCGCTGAGCCTGGGACGCCGAGAAACCAACCACCGCACAACATCAAACTGAAAGAAGTGTGACACATAATGAATGACATTATATAGCATTAAGTTTTGAAATTGTTTGGTTAAAAATTACAGGTAAAAGTATAGAATGAGCTAATTATAGCTAATATTATTGTTCTATGGTTAGCATGATGTGTTCAGTGTTAAGTGTGTTATCATACAAAGTGATTGAAATAACTATTTAAATAAGTAAGGTTACCTAATATTCTTCCACAATTTTGGCAAGTTTTTAATAATATTACCCGCCTCGGTGGCGTAGTTGGCTAACGCGCTTGTCGTGTTGAGCTCGACTGCTGAGGATGGGGAGAGCGAAGTTCGAATCTCGGTCGGGTGAACTGGGGAGGGGGGGGGGTTTCCTAAATGGTTTTCTACTCTCCCTCCACGCAAATGCGGGTTCACTTCCTCTATTTAAAAGAAGAGACAAATTTCAGAATATGTTTTGCTAAATATTCATTTAGTTAAAGTCAAAAATTAATATCACAAACAACATGCAAAGATAAAAATAATAAACTCCCCCCAAAGGACGTCGATGTTTTGTAGAAACTCTGTAGCTGTGAATGTGCATAAATATATAGGTATGTATGTTTTCACTTTGTTCCATACAAAGTTCAGGACATGACCTACCTAATGATTTCAATTCTCTTTTTTGATCAAGAGTTAATCTTGCAATATTCGTTGTCTGAAGCGCCTGAATTCAACTATTCATATTAAGCCTAGTTACAAAAAATATTAAAACATATAACTCAAATAAACATTATCCTAAAATAACTCTACATAATATTATTATAAACACACACGCCACACACATCCTCAAGATGCAGGAGCATGCAGGATGACTGACAACAACTATTGCTGGTTCACGCTATACACATTTCACAAGCTTTCAACTTTAGGTCGCGTAAGGGAAAAGCGCCTTCAAAAGAAGAATAAGCCATGCTAGCCACAAAAGCAGGATGGGGACAATGGGTTAAGGGGAGGGAAGGTTTGGTTTCACAACGTCAGGCACTGACCACCTCGCGCCCAACAGCATGCCATTTTAAAAACATTGCCTGCTATTACTTAAACCAAAAATACATTTTTTTTAAACTGTTATGGCAAGATAAAATTGTCGTGAGAGTGTGAATAATAACTTTAAAAGGAACTGGGGATGGGGGGTGCGTACCTCTGTGCCTTAGGGACGGCCCCTACTAGATGGAGTAAACCTCTCTAAAAAGCATAAATAATAGCTTTGGCTATTTGATTCATATCTGTACAAGGAAAACCTCTTTTCACTTTATGAAGTAATTGTAAGGTGACCTGGCGGTCTAGGGGTAAGGTGTCAGACTTCTGTGCTGGGGGTCCGAGGTTCAATCTTCGGTACCGGCACAGATTTATCTGATTGCCAAACCCTTCCTTCACCTCTGACATGATATGTATTAATCACAACTTGTGAATGTGTGAGATGCCAGGGCTCCATTGTGGTTCGGATCCCATGTTAAACTGTAGGTCCTCCATTTCATCTCACAATCACCCTACCATTACACATTAGCATAAGTGCATATAACCCAAATGGATAGTAAGAAACGGTAATAATAATAATAATAAGTAATTGTATCATATTTGGAAGAAGGTATAGGAAAGGTGCATGAAAATATACAAAAAGGACCAACACAATAAGGTATGTCTTTTACAACAAAAAGAGCACAGTTCACAAACTATAATATGTATTTGATGACACAAAATAGCATACTTAATGCACTTTATTCCATATATATAAACATAAATAACATAATTAGATTAACTTTAGATCCAAATGTACACTCTGTTTGAGATGAAAGGTAGCAGTTTTACCTTTACCTATTACAATATGGCCCTATCTTATAAGCTACACCATAGCATAACCGGCCAAGGTAACCTTGCCAACTTTCAGGATAAACAAAGAGTATGTTAAAAGTGAAAAGAGATTTTCCCTAAGGTGAAGAGAAAGGGAATGAGAATTGAGTTAAGTGTTTTTGCAGTTTTTTTTTGTGTCCAAAATAAATAAAATGTGTTTTTAGTAGATTGTGTGGTTTAATCTTGTACACATTGTAATTTTTAAAGTTACTGATGCAATATTTGATTTATTTTGACCATAAAGGTGGGGTTTTTTTTCACAATAAAAACTGTAAATACACAGATCTTGACTAGCATTTCATTCTACTGCCCTTTAAATAGTTATTCACAGAGGTGAATATAATTTTATGCTTCTAAAACCATTTAAAATAATGAAACAGTTTGACTAAGTTTATATTATTTATTTAATAAACAAATTTATATTTAATCATCCATTAAGGTTGTACCAATTTTAGACACACAAGCCCTTTTCCAAATGGTTTGCCTACCTTTGATAGTAGAACAAAGCAAAGCTCTGCTGATGTCTGCTGGTCGACAATATCTACCACCATGGCATAGCACTGTAGGAAGGTTACTGTCCCAGTAGCGGCAGGGGTAAAATGAGGACCAAGGACTCCAGCCAGACGTGGCTGTTGCGTTATTGTCGCAAGGAGACGCAGACATTGACTCTCGTCACCACTAACAAAAACCTGGAAAAAAATATTTCACAAGAAATTTGAGACAAACTCAACCATTCTATGGCAAGATCGAAAAAAAAAGCAGTCCTTTCTATTTGAGTTTTTAGAAAAGAAAAGGTGTCCTTAGTATTATTTTTCAAAATTATTCCTCCAGGTCTTAGGGTTTAAGGTTTAATATAGGCGAGCAAAGTTTTTTTTTATTCAATGCCAAATCAAATTATATAAAACCTTCTTGAAGCCATATTAAAGTTTGAAATTTTTAAAATGTTTTTGTGTTAGAAAATTAAAATTTAAATGTACATATTTATATTGAAGTGACCAGAATTGAACATGAATGTGTATTTTATCCTTAGATATTTTAACTAGTGAAGCTTTGTAGTTGTCAAAAACGATTTAAGTGTTTGTCAACGCAAAGTCAAAATTTACAAATATTTAAAGTAGATAGTGTCAGAAAAAAAATTAAGAAAACCCTTAGAATACTAACAAATTTGTTAACTGGCCTTAAATTTTTTATTTATTTATTCACTTGCTCTTAATTCGATGATAATATACATTAAAAATTAAAGCT
Source organism: Timema shepardi (assembly GCA_902151425.1). Lineage (NCBI taxonomy): Eukaryota > Metazoa > Arthropoda > Insecta > Phasmatodea > Timematidae > Timema > Timema shepardi. The sequence goes on from CABFVX010000399.1 coordinate 43,336, forward strand.
TTAGTGATAATAAAATTACTGTAGCTCAAAACGTTCAGAAGTTAAGAATTTTTTTTAATATTAAGGCGCACAACCAAAAAATGCACATTTTTTAAAAAAGAAAAAATTATGGTTCAAAAATGGGTGGACATAGAACTATGATTTTTGGTCTCCAAAAAGTTTTGACACAAAGCTTAAAAATTATAAACCTTATTTTTTTTATACCAAATTAGCACTTTAACTTTTAAGTGGCCTAATTTTTTTTAATCTAGAGAACAAATGAGTACTTATTAAGATTTGTATTAGCTACATTTAAAATTATTTCTTTCTACTTAGTCCTAGCATTATGTTATTTCTTATCTTTATGGAAGTAGGTTGCCACACATGTTTCACACATGTTGTAGATAACTATAATGAGGTTCTGAGTCAATGGATTTAGTTAAGGATGTGTGGGACTCCAAAAAATTTAAATCAAGGGGAAAAAATCTCAGTTTCATCATAAAAGTTTAAAATAAATATAAAAAATTTAGAAGTTAAAAAAATTAGAAAATAAATAACTTCCCTAACAAATTTACAAACCAATCAATTCTGATAGTACCACTAAGACAAAAATAGGCCGCACTTTTTTGCAAACAGCTTTTTACAAAGAAATCGGGGAGATTGAGGTTCGAATCTCGGTTGAGTGAACTGTTTTTTTTCCTAAATGGTTTTCCACTCTACCTCCACGCAAATGCGGGTTCACTTCCTATAATTCAACCTTCCCAATTCCCATCCATTAGCTTAATTAGTACTTAAAGGGTATAACCCGAACGGGTAGTAAGACGCGGTGCTAAATAATAATAATAGGAAATGTTTTGGTTATAAATGTTTTTCAAAATCAAACTTTGACATTATAAATTGTTACACTTATTTATGGGATTAGGAACTCAATAGTTCATTCCCGCTTTTATAAAAGTGTTTCGCTTATTCATATCTTGAGCTAGTTCTATCCAGTCCACCTCTTTATACCCTCTCTTTCAGATCCATTCTAATAGGAAGAAAGTATTGGAAAAGTGGATAGAAACACATAAAAGGAATTAACACAATATGGCTTTTATAATTAAAAGAACACAGTTCACAATTTACATTGCTACCACTGAACAAAGAGGTAATGGCTGCATCTTGGAGAAAATCAATTTTTACCACCCAATCCTCTAACTCGGGTTTCATTCTATCGGAACTGATTAGGAGGGAGTGTGAAACTCACCACGCAACTTCCTAAAAGAGGAAACCAAAAAACACAAGAGAGAGAAAAATGAAATTTGCAAAGAATGATAGGCCACTTAGATAGGAACATGTAAAAGGTATGACATAAAGGAGCAACACAGGAAATTGACATTGAATGCAAATAGCTCCATTCTAATGCTATCCTCCCATCTGGGTCCAGGTCTTCCCAATGGGTTTATCAGTCAATACTCTGAGTATGGTTCTAGATTCTTCCATTCATGCTGCATGTCCTGCCCACTGTAATCCACGAGATTAGATTATCCTAACAATGTCTTGTGATGAGTAGAGGATATGTAACTCATTATTATGTTATCTCTTCCGTTCTCCAGTAGCTGTTGCACTGCCAAATTAAATTATAAGAGGTTTACATTGCAGCTATCATTATTTTATTAATTATAAATTAATTACTGCCTTATGGCCTGTAAATATATAGTAAGACAGTGTAGAAACATTGCAGAGTAAATATAATGTAAATGTAGTGAAGGACGCCAACCTGAAAGTATAGTTAGGTTAGGCCTAGATAAAAATAAACACAATTCTTTCTTCATTTCTTCTTACACTTTCAACACTTCCCACTTCTTCACACTTCCATAGTTAGACATTTAAATTTTGTAAATATTCCTTTTTACATATTAAGAGAAATACATAAAATACCAAGAAATATGTTACAGGGAAATACAGGCTTGAAGGGTTTGAAATCTAGTTGCCTAAAACATTCTAAGCAAGCATTAGCCCAAATGTCAAACATAGCTCTAGCATTCTATAAACTATAAATTTACGTTAGTAAACATAAATTTAAATGTTTGTACTATCAAAGGAAGTTTAATTGTTTTGTTCTCACATCTCAATATTGTTTCATATTCTCGTCTTGATACACTCTTTAATTGAAAATATGGTTCTTGCGCATCCCTAGACTCGGGTACTAGTAACTCTGGAATGTGAAGACAGTGCCTGGACAAATATTCATTTAGAAATTAAACTTTCTCTCACCTGTCCCACTCTTTCAATGCATGTTGTTAGCAACTGTTTGGTGGCAGGGTAGAAGGCTGACTCCTCATTGTAAAGAGAGATCATGTAGTAGAACAATGTTACACCCAAATCCTGAAGTTTGGCGCTGATGTGTGCATTACCTTGAGCTTTATTAACCTCAAATTCTGCTTCCAGTAAACTGAAAAGTACAATAAAAATGGTAAATTATTAGGCATGTGCAAAGCCAACTTTTTCCATTAAAAGTGAAGTCAAATTGAATATTATAAAGTATTCCCGAAGCCAAATCGAAGTTTGAATATTTAAAAAAAAAAATGTTGGATAAACATATACATTTTACATAACTATGTAAATTTAGGTATTAAATACACTTTAAAGAAATGCTTTATTTCAAACATAATTAATATAATCCATCTTAAAATGATAAATTAAGTTATCACAAAATGTAATTTAATTATTTTAGATTTTTTTTACAAGAAAACTAGTTTGTAATGGAAATATAAGCCAAAAAATGGCACAAAAAATAACCTAAATATGTGTTTTAACGTTGTTGTTTTTTTCGAAGCTTAGTAATTGTTGAATCTGGAATACTTTTGAATCGATGTTAAAGCAAATGGATATATTCAAAGAAAGTTAAAAGTTTTCAAAGCTTCACACACCCTATAAATTATCTACATGTTTATATCTATATTAATTTCATCAAGTTAGGATGAATATAAGATAGAATATAGAACCTCAAGTTTTACAACTGAGGACAGAGGTATACTTCTTATATCACATCTAGCTTTTCAAATACAATATTGAGCTTTGAATTACTTAGCCTCTTTAACTTCTGTGGAATATCAAGTCTTACAACAACGGTATCAAATAAGCTTTAACTCTTCTAAAGTTTTAACTATGTAGAGCATTTTTAAATCCTAGAGGTGTGATTCTTTTAATTTGGTTATGTTAAGAGGTAATCTTGATATATGATTCTAAATTCTGAGGTGATATTTTAAAATGAAGAAACTCTTATTTATATAAATGGGGAGGATATATTTTAAAATGAAAAAAAGTTCTTACCTTCTTTTAAATGCGCTAAGTAAGGTTTTGCTTTTAAAGAGTTAAATACATCACATACCTGTACTAGAACTTTAACTAAAGGGAGTGAATATTAACAGAAAGCATAATAGTATATAAGTGCAGTATGTCTAGATTCAACCGTAAATATAATGGCCCTTACAGTGATTTATAACAAGACAATCTACATACGTGATGACATGTTCAATGAAGACACTCCCACAACAGACTTTCTGTGGCGGTGGTTGCAAAGCTCGCTGGAGCAAAATATTATACTCGTCTCTGTTCTGTTCAATCATATGTTCTGCTCCTTCATTCACGCGTGCCTCGCATACCTAAAGTCAACACGCATGACATATCACTAAACTCTATCAGGTGTACTCGGAAATGATCTTACTAATCTAGTAGAACACCCATATTCACAGAAATATACATACAAGGTAATAAAGCTAAACACCACAATTTAATCAGTGCTAAATATGGTCATGCGTTGCTCGACAAATTAAATGCAACGATTTATGACAACCATAGATTTATTGTTGTTGGTGTGTATCATCAAGTATTGTGGCAATGTATTAAAATGCTAAACTTTTTTACATATTTATTTGGAGATATACTTGGTTTACATGTGTTTGAAATAATTAAATTTGTATCCATAAATATATATACATATTGGTATGATTTTCCTTCTTTGTATATTTAAATGTTTAACAAAAGCACGCATAATTCAATTACATTTTACAAAGCCTCAGGAGTCAACAAACAGTCACATGTGTTGCTCTTACAATATTTGTTGATGGAGTGAGACAAGCTATAAGTTTGCAGAAGTGCCATAAAATCTCTTTATTTGTTTGTATCCTATATCTTAATAGGCTATAACTCTCCACCAAACCAAAAGGATTGGAAGTGTTGATGCAAACAGCATGATAATTCTGGGTAAATAGCCACACACCCATAACTGCTTTAAAATGTAGATGTTGTTTGAAAGATTAAAGAAATATAAACTAATGAAACATTCAGAGTTCCTTTATAAGCTTGACTAACTTTATGAGGGAGAATTTAACATTGAACTCAATTATATATCTTTAAGGAAAACATCTTTTTGCTTTATGCGGTATTTAATATTATATAAGAACATATTAATAATTTAAAAATTAAAATCTGCAAATTTAATTAAGAAAGCATCTAAATATAATACATAGTGATAAGTAATTGACACCTTTCTTACCACAATATTTGCCATAAAAATATTGTGCCAAGGTATTTAATAAGTGCTAAGAGTAATGATAGCACAATTCCCACCCTTAAGCGAATGGTAGCAGGTCCGGCACAAGTGATGACAGAAGGCCTTCGATTTATCATATGTGGCTCGCAGTCACATGCTGCGTTTAGAACCACCTCAAACTCCGTGTCTTTGTAAAGCTGGGGCACAAGCTCCAGGAAGCTACAGTCAAGTGCAGTGTGCTCTGACATACGAATGGAGTAGATCCTACCAACATATTACCAATTGCAGAAAAACAGGCAAATAAAGTCAAAGTTATGTAACTATGTAAAAAGTTTAAACCAAATAAATGATTGAGAAGCTTTGAAAATGTATATAAAATAAAACTATTTATTTATTAAATACTCACTGTGCATATTCCAGCAGTGACTTGAATGAAGGCTTCAATTGGTCCAGTACAGAGCCTTTGTTAAGTAATGTGTCAGCCCGGACGGGTGGCATCAGCGCTTTAATGGTCCGCATTGGGGAAGGTGGTACTGGAGAGTCATACAATTGTAATCTGGAGCATTTCAGAAAAATATTAATATTTATTATTTGAAGATTAAAACAAAATAGGAAGAGTTCATATAGATCAGGAAACAAATACCCTGGAAATTAGGATATTTCATAAACTGTTCCTTCGAGTTCAGTAAATAAAACCCAAACAATGCTACAAAGTATACAGTAATGAGTGAAATTGTGACCCTTGACCGCATGGAGAATTTAAAAATATTGAAATAAAGGAGACAGTTTCAATAAAACAATAATTACACAGTTTTCTAGGATTAAGAAACTTCAAAGCTCACCAGGATTCAATGAAAGTTTCCAAAGTTGATTTGGAAAATCTAAAGTAAAATGCCCTAACAATATTTCCATTAGCATGAGAAAGATAAACGTTGAATGTGTGATTCAGTTTATATAACAATTAATATTGATACGTTTAAAACAATTTGGTAATGTCAACACATTCAATCACTGACTTCCTGAATTAAAGTCAAGCCAGCTGGTGTTGACTCTGTTGTTCAAGGAAAATGTTATGTTTAATAAAGCATAAGTTTTCTATCCACCTTTCCTGTACCACCTTCCAAATATATATTACAAACTACCTAAAAAAAGCGAAATGAGCTTTACAAATGTTTTCTATCCAATGGTCATTTCCTGTGTTTGACCTTGTTATTCCTTTCTAAGCATCCTATTATACTTTACCAATTTCTTTTTCTCCCTTTTATGTTTTTTTGTTTCCTTTTTTAGGAAGTTGCGTTGCACATTTCACACTCCTCCCTGATAAATTCTGATAGAATGAAACCTAGGTCAGGGGAGTGGGCGGTAATGATCAATTTTCTTCAAGAGACAGCAACAATGCAAAGTGGCAACAATGTAAAGTGTAAACTATATTCTAATTTTATAGAAATCAATTAGATACATAAATAGATTAATTAAAAAGATTGTTGTAAAATTATATATTAAAAAAATATTTGTGGTATATACAATTATTGGCTTTCATTAAATAGAATATTGAATTATGTTTATGTTGTAAAAGATGGTAAATAAAATAACTATTTTGAGTTAAAAGTGTTTATGATTCAACTGTAACTAAGATTATGTGCAACAAATAGAGAAATTAAGGCAAAAATGTGTATATGCTAAAACCAATGATGAGGCTAGAAATATATAATTTGGTTTCTTTAAACATTGTTTCATCTTCATCTTCTCTATCTTTAAATATTTCCTTTGGTTAATATGATGTCAGTTATAAAAGTCCATTCAAAGAGATCTGGTTCTGTGGTTGAGGGAAATAGGGGTCTCAGATTGAGGGAATATTTTATTGGTTTTGGCATTCAAATATAAAAAATTGATCATAATAGACATTTAAAAGGTCTGGTGGTCAATTTTGCGAACATATTTTATCCAAGCCAACCTATATTTAACAAAATAAATATCTGTTGTGCATACTCAATAAATACATTTATTTAGTTATGCAAAGTATAATATTTGTATTCAACTTTAAACATTATTTTAAATATTCAAACTATGATTCTGTTTAGGGAATATCTGATATCATTTGATTCAACTTCATTTCAAATTGACAGAGTGAGCTTTGCACATCCCTATTAGTTTAATTTGCTAAGCATTATGATTTAACTTCGTTATAACTATAGGTTTTCCCCGTTTAAGGCTAGAGGAAGAAGGTGATATGCGTCAAAACTAGATGCCATCGTCAAATGTGCAGCGAGCACAGCCATTGGATTTTAGAACTGAAGCATTAAAGATAGGAGGAAATCAAATTTTAAAACATTTTTTAGCTTAGTCATTATTTAAAATCAAATATCTAGCATTGTCCACATAGTGTTAATATTCATAATTAGAAACTTTTTATAATATAGTTTAGCACACACAAAATAACTCAAACTTCAATCTTTGAAAATGTTTCAACAACACTTGTGCAATGAGACACATAACATTTTATTTTTACTTTTTATCATCACCTTTCACTATTTGTTTGGGTTATACGCTTATATACTAATTACTATATTGGTTTTAGAAATTGGAAAGGTTATATTTAAAGGAAGTGTACTGACATCTGCATGAAGGGAGAGTGTAAAATTATTTTGGAAAAACTTCCCTCAGTACTCCCAACCAAGATTTGAACATGAATCTCCCCGTCATCGGCAGTCTAGTCTACTACAAGAGTAGTCTGTTAAAGCATGTGCCCACATAATCGAATTTATAACATTTTAAATGTTTGCTTGTTACTTGTTTTTCACTACATACCATTTTACCATTTTTATTTTTAATCTAGAATTTATTATTATAAAGTGTCATTTTTATATTTTCCCAGTCCTGTCTCAATTCTGATACTTGGACCCTGTTTTGTTCCTGTCCTACAGTAAAAAATGTCATTCCTCTCCATTAATATTTTTTTTTTAGATTGAAAAATATACATTTACCTCTTCAATATTCTCTCCTTAGGATCTGTCGCTTCCTCTGGTTTGGGTACAAGCAAGCTTTTATAATCAATTATTTGTTCCCTGAAGTGTGTCACTTTCCACTCGTTGAAAGCTTGCTGCTGACTCTCTCGAACTTTACCATAATCCAAATATTCTAGCCATGGTATCTACAAACATAAAATAAAAATTACTTTGACATGTGAGTATCTAGTGATTTTTTAGGGATAAACAAAGTTTTGAAATGTCAAAGTCGAAGGTCAAAGTCGAAGGTCAAAGTCGAAGGTCAAATCTCCTTCACTTCTACTTTGACAACCAAAATAACTTTTGCATCTTCAATACATTTTGAAAAAAGAAGAAAACTTAATAACTTATATATTATATATATTATAAACAGCTTTAAAATAGCTCACTAAATATGACATATTTCAACATATTCTCAGTCATTTTTATAACAACTACTAAACAGTATTTTAATAATGACTAGTAAATGACAGAAATACCATAATCAGAGATAAATTCATAAATGCAAGTATAAAAGAATTTAGAGGGGTTTGATTTTTTTTTCTCAAAACCTTTCTCTTTACCTAAATGCATTTAATGGATAGGATGGGCCCTCAAATCCTTAAAGATATTCGAGACTCAAATCCTTTTAAAAAACATTGGTTCGATTTTTCAAGTGAAATTTGTTTTATAGCTCTTATACTGCTTATTGGTGATTCAGAAGCAATTATAATTATAGAATGAATGTATAACCAGGCCCCAGACCAGTACTATAACACTTAAATGAATGTATGAATGTTGTAATAAATGTATTATAAGAAAGAATGTTAACATTAGTTACTATTTCTTTTTTTTACTATTATATTCTATTTATATTTCCTCTTTGTTAATAACTTGTTTCAAGATTCAAGATTTGAGATTCCAAGGTAAAATGGGGATTTGGATACGTAAAATAGTGGATTCAACCTAACACAAATGGACAGTTTTCAAATTAAAATTAGTTTTATGGGTAGAGACACCTTGCAAGTTGTATTTTTATGAACTTTTACTTAGCACATTAAAATTGCCATAACAAATAATTGAACATCATTGTCGCATTTTTGAGTGAACATATTTATGCGAAATAATTCTAAATTAATCGAAATTAAATATATTCGCAAAATTGACGATTTGACCATCTAAACGCGAATTATGGTATTTTTTTTCTATTTAAATGCGAATAAATAATAAAACATTGCTGACATTGGAAGCCATTCTAAAACTTGAAAAAAAAAGTACCACCTGAACCAATATAATTTGTTTTCAAATGAAATTTTATTTCCCTCGACCAAAGACTTGCTTTAAAAAGTGTTAAAACTGGCTACTACAACCATATTGGGCACCCAAAACAAGTATTTAAATAATTATAAGCAAAAGACCACACCATGTCTAAGCTAGAGTGAGATCTCGCTACACTCATATCTTAGGTTTACTGATGATGTCACTACTATCAAGGTCGTTAGATATTAACATTGCTTTAGTAAGATTATTTTGTTTTTAACCTCTCCTCTATTGATTTAATATTTAAACATGTCTTTATATATTTGATAAAGTTAAAAAAATAATTATGTGCAAATTGTGCAACGCACACATTGACTGGTTCAGAAAAGACACATGTTTGAAGCGCATTAATAGTGCTTTGCATACGGAAAAAAAGTAATGTTTCTGAATCATCAAAACAAGCAACCCTTGAAAATTCTCTAGTAAGTTTAAACACTCAAAAGAAGACCACAAAGAGTTCATTATGGATACCCCGAAAACATTTATGGAAGCCAATATTCCCATTGAAAAACTAGATCATCTTTCTATGTGATGTTGGATGAATAAATATGTGAAAGGTAACCATTTTGAAGATTTTTTAAAATGTCCTTTATTATTTAAATATCAGAAACAAATAAGGGCCTATTATTTTCCATTATTTTCTGATTTTATTTTCCTAATGACAAAATAGTGTTTTTTTAACACTTTTGATTATTTAATGATTTATCAGAAAAAAAAGAGATAGAAATGTTTGATTTTGGTTATTTTTAAGATGTTTATCTTTAAGTACAAATAGTGAAATAGCCTAGTAAATTAGTGTATCCACACATTTTTAACCAACATAGCCTAATATTAGTTTGTTCTATCAAAAATTAGTATGCTTCCTACAATTCGATTTTAGGTCGAGAGGACCTCCTTAAGGCAGAAATTATAAGAAGTGTTTGGATCTCAGAAGTTAACCAAAGTCAATGCAAAAAATTAACAAGTAGCAATTCTTTGTGATGAAGATGAAACAAATGATAGAAAAGGATAGTGTGGTTTTGTTACTTTGTTGAAAACATTACATGCTGATTCGAAGCAAAGCTTATTTGTTGGTAAAGTTAATGTTTTGCAGAACGCTTCAGTAACAGAATGTTCATGGGCACTTGTGGACACCATCACCAAGTATGAGATTCCTTATGAAAATGTAGTTTATGTTGTGAGAGATGGTGCGTGTTACATGACGAAATGTGTGACTTCTTTTAAAGTTCTCTTATGCAATGAATTTATGCATATACAGTGCTGGGACCACAAACTTAATTTGGTTCAAAATTATTGATCAGTAGAGCTGCCAGAGCTGAATGAGTGTGTAGCTAAAGCAAAGGCCAAATTTCTGATCACTCGAAAGAGAAACATAATTATCTAGCATTTCTGAATTAAAAATATAGTAAAGGTGAAAAGTCTGCTAAGCTATTTCCTAACCCAGTTTTAACGCGATGGAACTCTTGGCTTTGTTCAGTGGTGTACCTCTGTGAATATTTGGTGGATCTAGTGGAATATTTTTCCACATAGGAGGAGGTGACAGCAGCACTTCCAGGATATGTTAAGTGATAAAGTAATCCTAATGTTGATTGAATGCCAAGCAACCTTTTTAATTGAACACTGTTCTGAATTGGTGGAATTACTTACTATACTTGAAGGTTCTGCTTATGCCTTTAGTTATATGCTATATGGTAAAGTGACAGAGCTACAAAGTGATTTTAAACTTATTTCTGACATGAACTACTGAGAAAAAAAACAGGAGAAATTGAAAATTCTTTCAACTCTAAAACAAGCAAATGTCAAATGTCAGTTTCAATCTTTAGGAAGGCAGTACTTTATAAAGTTAAATTCACACCATCAGTCAGACCCATATAAAATATTTTTTGAAAACATTGGTACTCTTTTTTGACTCTCACTCGATTGGGACAAAGCAAGTTAATTCTGATCTCTTTCAATCAGCTTGGAAAATATTATTTTTAAAATCTTGCTCTGAAATTAATTTTCAAAGAGGATACTGTGCGCTGCAGACACAAGTGGGAGCTTTGTAAAGCAATAGTAAAAAAGTTGACATTTTGGACATATTGTGCAGACTGAAAGAAGACAACGAAGAGTTTGCCATCAACAGCATAAAAGCAATATGGATTCCAGTGTCTAATGTTGACAGTGAATGCGCATTTTCCTCATATTCCAACATTATGTCAGATAAGTGCCCTAACATAAAAATCGAAAATTTGTAAACAATTTTGTATTTTTACTTTGGTGATTGACGTGAAGTATGTTGAAAAAAAGTATGAACATTTTTGCCTTATAAAATAATTCAGTGAAAGTACTTTTTAGGCTATTTGAGTTAATTTATTACCATTACCTTAAAAAAAAACTCTAAAGACTTTTATACCGAAAATTTTGGTTTTACCCTTTTATTACTGACTTTTTATACTGAAATCCAACTTTTTATTTAACGAAACTCAGTGGTTTTATTTACCACAAATGAGGGTCTTTAGTTATGGGACAAAAATAAAAGCCTTATCTTCTACTTCAGCTTCATTTGCATGTTTCAAGCTTCCCTTCAGCTTTGCATATAAAAGTGATCTTTGTACAACCCTAGTCATTTTCATATTCTCCACTCAAGTTTCAATTAAGATGAGTGTCAACAACTTGTGTTAGCTAAATTTCAGGATGAATATTATATACTCACATCCAATGTTCTTTTCCTGTGTTCATTATTAAAGTTATTCTATTTACATGTTTCTATCTATGTGTCTTATCCTTCCTCAGTTCCTTTTCCTCCCTTTTTTTTTGTTTCCTCTTTTAAGAAGTTTTGTTGTGCGTTTAACACTCCTGACTGATGAGTTTCAATAGAATAGATAGGATGACCTGGCGGTCTAGGGGTAAGGTGTTGGACTTCTGTGCTGGCGGCCGGGGTTCAATCCTCGGTCCCGGCACAGATTTATCTGATTATCAAACCCTTTCTTCACCTCTGACAAGACATCTTGTGAATGTGGGGAATGACAGGCCTCCACCGTGGTTCGGATTCCACGTTAAACTGTAGGTCCTCCATTTCATCTCACAATCACCCTACCATTACACATTAGCGTAAGTGCGTATAATCCAAACGGGTAGTAAGACGAGGTGCTAATAATAATAATTATTATTATTATAATAATAATAACAATAATGATAATGATAGAATAGATGGATAGAAGGGATTAGGCAACGACAATCAATTTTATTAAAGGGGCAACCAATACGTCTTTGTCCAGTGGCACCAATATAAAGTGTGAATTGTGTTCTTCTCTTCATTGTAACAGCCATATTGTGTTGTTCCCTTATATATGTTTTCTATCCACCGTCCCTGTTTCTTCTGCCAAATATCTATTACAAATTAGCTAAAAAAGGTAAAAGAGGTTTTTCTAAAAGATAGAGGATGAATATAACAAGATTTTAGACTACTAAAATATTTAAAATTATAAATTATTTTCATAAATAATACCTTATTTCCATTAAGTATTGCCTCTAGCTTGTTACTGTCATACTGTGGTGGCAGTGCTGGAAGAAAGAGGTTGGGCTCATGAAGCCGTGGTTCTTCCAACCACAGACTAAATGTTCTCATTAACCTGGAACATAAAAAGCTAAGTAGATTCTATGAAAATAAAATTACTCATTATTATGATCTTCGCAGATTCTCAGCATAGTTTGGGTTATTGGCACCTGAGACCATACATATAGTTAACTTGAAACGACTCACCTGCTTTTGGAACTATGTAAAGAAAGATTAAACTATGAGGCAAACGAGATGAGAAACGGTTTATCAGGGCTAGATGTTTGAAGTTCAAAAAATCTTGATCAGAGTCAAGGCCTTTCATACAACCAGACTGTGTTACTGAGCGTAGGTTCAAATCTTTTGATCTTACATATTTGGGGAAAAAAGACTATTTTAGAGATGGATAATCACTAATGGCCTCAATAAAGTTACCTTTTTGTTAGAAAAAAAAGTGATTATGAGGAAAAGCATCACAATTATCTTTAAGAGTTGTGTCAAAATTAAAAACTTTATTACAAAATTAAGCAAAAGGAGTGAGAATAAGTTTCTTTTGATAAGCAACCATTATTTCATTGCCTGCCTTATTGTGAATAATTCTACCATAAAAGTGAAAAGTTTTCCTTAACACTTTCTGGTCTATGCTTGTACATAAAGCATGCTATGTAGTATGTTTTAGTTCGGCAGACGGCATTCGTATGGTATACGAGCGGAACTTTCCCATTGCTTTTAATAAATTTACCCGTTCCCTAGACGATTGCCGACTGCTCTATAGTTTAGTTTAGTTCATTTTGAATCTGCTGGAAGAGTAGTTTTTGTATTTGTTTACTTAAAAGATTTTATGAATTTTTATAAATATTGATAAGATTGGTTATGATCAGCTGAGGCCATTCATTCATACACTTTGTTGTTTTGTGGCTAACATGTGTGATATAATAAATATGAATGTGAATCATGATGTGCTTGATAATTTTATATTAATTACAAAATTTTATGATTTTATAATTATGTTTTACAAGGAAATTTTTTTTTCAAAATCTGAAAAATGAATAAAAAATCAATAAATATTTTTTGGAAAATTTAGTAATTAAGATTCATTTTTGGATATATTATTTAAAATGAACACGTTTCAAGCTTTAATTTCACATTATACGCATATTTAGGGATAAGAATAAATGTTATGATTTTTGCAAAAAAAGTGAAAAAACACCAGTCAGCTGAATTAAACCATGCATACAATCCTTGGACTGGAAAGTGTTAAAGAGTTAAAATGTAATTTATAGAAAAATGACTCAATTTATTATATGCCTTATATGCCATTCGAGCTGTATGTATTTTAACTAAGTCACACCAGATGAGCCTAACATTTGGTTCATTAGTGCGGGCAACTAATGTAATGAAGCATAATAAGATCAGCGATATATTTTAAAGGGGTTTTTGGTAATTAAAAGTTACAATTAAGATAGTATTGGTTGATTTTCAAAACAAAATATATTCTTGTAAGAGTTATTAAAAAATTATGTATAAATCAATCAATACTAAAACAAATAAATCATACCTACAACATCTAGCATAGAATTCTGCCATTTCTTTCAATAAATTGTCTTCATCCGTTGGTTTTTCCTGAACTTCATGAGATTCAGGTTGTTCGTTTGTTTCAGTGCTCTTGGATCTGAAGTACTCAGTGGCATCTTGTAATCTTTTCTTCAGTTTCTTGTGGAAGCTCAGGTTTAGCATTCCTTCAAAAAACTTGTCCCCGACACCCCCTCTATCTTGGACACTAGCAATTCAAGGATTATTTTATGTACAATAAACAATTACATTACATTAACATCAACATTTTAAAAAAAACTTTTTTTTTGCACTGTAATTTACTACCCACCTAGACTATCCGTGTTCACCAATGCAGGTCAGCCCCTTGTAAATTTATATTATTTTTTTGCAATGACAAAATATTTAATTGGGTTGGTTTTATTTTCTTGGTCTTAAAGTGAAGTAATGAGTAACGAGGCAATAGGCATGTTTTGGCAAGTGACCTGGTATCAATCTTGACGACCAAATCATTTTTGCTCTCCTGATATAAAGGCTGGTTACGTGTGTTTATAAGCAAGATGATACCAGACCTCAGTTTGGTAACGCTTTCCTTGACCAAACTAAATAGCCTGGTATCAAACAATAAGCTGAAAATTGTGTGCCAATTTCAAAACAGTATGACTCCTTATGTTATATCTAAATAAGTATAGTTCCATAGTCAATAGATTTTAACAGTAATATGTAAATAAAAATGGATACCAATTACTAGCTAGGAATATATGACAGTAAGTAGGTAGTAAAAACAATATAGTTATGGATAAAAGGAATAAAGTATTATTATATTATATACTCTAGGTCTATTCACTCTTCATATGTACTTTATGTTTTCCATAAGTTATTTTTGGGGAGATATGTTTAGCTTGGTATGTTGTGTAAATATTAGTACTAGTCAAAATAAGCACAAATTTAACTAATAATAAAATGAAATAGTTCATTTTATGTCAATTTGCAGTACATGTAAGTTTACGTGACATAACTTACCAGCTGTTATATCCATGCCATTCCAACCACCGTTTTCGTTTATGAAAAACAACTCAGTGATTTTTGCACTCCACCTTGTTCAGAACCACTTGGTTGATAACACTAGATACTAAGACATAACCAAGTCAATCGTGAAAACTCACCTAATGTGATATGACTGCAAGCTGGATTGAGTGGGCTTTTTCCCACTCCCCCTATGACATTTCACATCCTCTTCCCATACAAATTTTGATGCATTTCCTTAAAAATCTAATTTCTAGGAAACCAAAATTAGCACTAGCAAGTAATAAAATGAGTGCTATTCTGAGCTCACCCTGTGGTTGAAGGAATCCTTGCAAGGTAGAGTGTGAAGAACTTTTGCCAGAGAAGTGGCATTAGTGGATGATCTAAGGGTGTGTCTAGAGCTTGCTGGGCCCAGCGATAGATGCTGAGGCTGCTTGAAGGAGGGGCTGCCATTTTTACACTCTGAGCAGCCTTCTGTTGCAACAATCAAGTCCAACATAGAGTATTATCTATTTCAAAGAGACTTTTAAACATTCAAACAACTCTGTAAGGATATATTAATTTTCACAATAGAGAGATACATGTTTAAAAACAGTTTAAATGTCAAGATACTTTGTAAAACGTTAACTGCTTCAAGGGAAAATGGGCACTTTAGAAAGTGTAGCATAATTTGTTATAAGAACTATAAAAATATGTCAAGACAGCAAGCAAATTAAAAAAATATTTATTTATATTTAATTATTTATTTTATCAGAAACTTATCTCAATAGCCTAACTCATGTTGTGAATAAGAACAGTTATTAACACAGGATTTTGGTTAGAAATAACTCTTTAGAAAATACAAACATTTTTTTACAGCTAAACTTAATAACATTTCCCCATATTGTTAGTATTATTTTATAGGACTTATTGTTGTCTATTAAATGTGACAATTGTAGATTACATAATTTTATATATGAGTATGTTAAAATACATGTATCTAGTAATATTTCTATCTTTTGGATAAGATTTTTTCTCTGAAAATTGGACTGTAGGACCACACTTAAAGTAAGCCATTAAGTCAAGAATAAGAAACTTGGACCCTTCAGAGGTTAGAGGTTAAAGAGAAACATTCAAAGGCATAATACATTAATAGTCACAGCCACAATAATGTTAAGCTATGGCATAGTTTTTCACAGCTTAACTTATCATATAATATTGTCCACTCCGCTTAGTTTGTAAGGTAGCAACTTGCTGGCTCAGCCCTTGCAGTATGCTATTGCATAGCTTACAGGAGGGGATAGGTCTTTTAATGTATTTTGCAGTGACCAATTGGTTTGGGTTAATATATTTATTATAAATTGTTTAGTATCATCATCATTCAGTTTCCTGCCACTGGCTGGGTCTGTCTTGAACATAAGCCTTCCCATTTACTTTTGTCCTCCCACTACCTTTCTTCCTCCCCATCGACCCAATCCACTCCTCTCCGCACTTCCTTTATCCACCTTAGGATTAACCCATCCACCCCCACACCTCTCAATAGTCAAGAAATAGTCCATGTAATTATGGCCTTCTGTAACCGTGGCCTTGGTCGCAAGCTATGCAATCTACTTTGTAATCATGTATGAAATATAAGATACCACAAGGGCTGATCTAGCAAGTTGCTACCTTACAACCTAGACAGAGTGTACATGCATCCAGATATCAAGGGTATTTTATATTCCTAAAACAAGTTGATATTTTCAGATCTAGTACTACTTGACTTGAAGTGATAGAACTTCCTTGGACACTGTTTTTTTACCTTAAAATAAGTAAAGAAAAAAAACTGCTTTGTTGTAACCAAGCTAATTTTGATGATTTCCTTCGAATATTATTTCTGTTAAATACAATTAGTGTTGATAAATATGTGGCCGAAGTTGAAACTTGTTAAAGGTTAATATAATATCTGTTCACTGGCATTTGGCTCCTGGAATCAATTTCAGATGAAAAATGAAAATTTTTAGTATAAGATTGGATCGGTTATCTTTTGCTGTCAGGTAAAGTAATTAATTACCTTAGGTATGGTCAATGAAACCATGTTAACATTAATCTAGGATAAATCAGCAATGATTTGAACAAGTCTAAAACCAGACCGAAGGTAGGGGGAGGGTTGGGGCATTGTTTTGGGGTCCACTGCCCTATCTCTTCCTTCGAAAGACTTGGTGCCTAAGCAGTAGCTTATGTGGATCTTTACCTACAACCAAAATTATGTTTAAAAAAATTGATTCAAGAAGGATTTAATGATAAAGAAATATTTACCATCTCGTTTTAGAGGACTTCCCAAAGCCATCACGGATAGGATCTACCGCCACCCAACCCCAACCATCATCCTTTTTCACAAATATTTTTAGGTATGGCCCAGGCCTAAAATGCCTATATATACTCAAATTTTAGTGAGAAAATGAATAATAATAAAAATAATAATAATGTTAAATTACTAAAATGAGATTTAAAACAAGTAAATTGAAGCCGATATTAAAACCAATCATTGAGAAAAAATAATGAAGAGGTAAATGAGAAAAATCACTCACCTTTAGTGCTTGGTCTACATTAGTCTTGCCTGTCGCTGTAGCCAATTCTCTGAGCAAGGCCCCCCAGAGCCCTGTCTTCTCTTCTAGTATTTCTTGCTCCAACTCCAACACCTGGTAAGCAAACCACGGACATTCGGGGCTGGAGGGACGTGCCAGGAGAGAAGAGGCATAGCCAGACCCCGATGCCACCCAGGTGATGAAGGACGAGATAGTCCCTGCATTTCGGGTGGCCAAAGATTGATTCTACATGAAGGAGACAACATCAATAGTACCTCTACTAACCCATGATCATCATCATCATGTTTCTTTTTCACCACATTTTAATTAGTACCTGTTTGGGTTGTGGGTATACATTAATTAACCTTATGGAATAGTGATAAGGAAAATGTACCTGTAATTTGCGTGGAGGAAGAGTAGGAAACCATTTAAGAAAAACCATCCCAATATACCTGATTGGAGTTCGAACCCCAATCTTGTCACCAGCAATCTAGTCTAGCACAAGTGTGAGGCATTAGATCATGTGACCACCAATGCAGATTTTTTCTTCTTTTATTTAAGGAACTACTCAAGAAATTTAACTGTCTTTCTCTAAATGAGTTATATTATAACAAAACACAAATATATTCAGATTGCAACAAAAATAAACTTATCTTACAATTGATACTTTCATGATTTCATTTGATAAGTCATGTACTATGCTGTTATCACTTTTGGCTAGAGTTGTATCAAAGCCACCTTATACAAATTCAAATTTCCAATTTGAATTCAAATCCCGAATCTCGAATCCTAATCTGAATCTTGGAAAAGATTATTATTGATTATAAAATTATAGGGGTGGTCGGGATCCCAAGCCGAGGAGGAGGGGGGAAGGTAAAAGAGGGAGGGGGGCGGAGGTCGAGGAATTTATCTATTCCTGTAGGTCTGGTGGGATTGACCCTTTCCTCTTTTCCCGAAAAGTGTCGGCAGGGAAACAAAACATAGTGCTCCAGGAAACAAAACAAGGGGCGGGCGGCACTGGTGTTCTAGCAGTTACTGTTGACTCATAACTGTTAATCTCTATTGGAGACAGTCTTCTTATTTGTTATTTAGCAAACTTATTGGCTGGGATGGGGTTATTTTACCACTTGTAGCTAGACAAACGCAAATGAGTTGAGAAGGTGTGTGACTTTTTGTGCTTTGTCTATCAACAGTTATTTGTAAAGTTCAGGGTGAAAGAGCTTGAAAGATTTAGAGAAGGAAGTAGCTTGCCAAGGTCAACCATTTATGAGATATCAGCACATATATGAAGTTACCCCCTCCCCCCACACTTTTGAAAATTCAAATTTTATGATTGCAATTGTTTGCTCCGTAAAAACTTTCGTTTGTTCCATTTTGATAGGCCCACAAATAATGTTTACACTGGCCAACTTCATGGTAGACCCCTCGCCCCCCCTTGTAATAATTCAAGTTTTTATGGTCGCAACCGTTTGCTCTTCGTTTGTTCCGGAGTGTTCCTCAAAAGGTTTTGTTTGTTCTGCATTTGTTCTTGTACAAATGGGACGTGAACTTGTGGTACTTTGTTTACTCAAGAGGGGCTAACTTCACGGTAGCCCCCCAACTTTTTAACTTTTTGACCACAGCTAAAATGTTCTTGACTAATAATTTTAATCTGTCACTTTTTTGGACAAAAATCAATTTGTGCTTATCTCCAGGTATGTTGTTCTCAATAAGTTGGTGATTGAAAGTTCCCCTCTTTCCAATCGCTCCCTCTCATTCCTCTTTCTTTGCCTGCTCATTTACAAAGTGTATTTTTACTCTGAACTATCATTATAATAGTTTAAAACTGAATGGTTTTGCTTTTTCCTTATCTCAAAGACCTACCAGCTTCCATCATTCTCTTCACACTCCCTAATTCTCACCATTTTAATACTTCCTCTTTCCTTTGTAAATAGCTTGAATTGGGTCCACCCAACTTTGTTGCCTGAATAAACACAGAATAAATATATATTTTTAAAATTTACCCAAGCACCAAAATGGTGGTGAGTAGTTAAATAGTTATTTGTGTCTTTATTTTGGTCTTGTTAAAACCATAAATAAAGGATTAATTTTTTTTGTCAACTTGGAGGGGGTTGAACCTCCCCCCTACCCCCATGGCTAAGGCTTTGTTGGAAACCTAGCATGGCAGTTGACCAGCTGTGTGTATAGCGTTGAGGATGACCTCTGAGCTTAGCGGGAGTTAGTTAATTTGCCTTGAAAGAGTAATTGGTGCCCGCCGGTCGCACTATCATTAGTTTTGAATGTGCTCTTGTGATTAATTTCTTCATCACCAATAAGAGATAGCCACCGCGTTTTTCTTTTATCCACATATTATTGCTCGTAAAGCGCTCCAGAGGACAGCTGACGCTATCTACTCGGCATTCAGTGTGTTATGCCGAAAGTTAAGTTGGTAACGAGCGAAGAGGGGTGTGGTAAGTTGGCTGGGTTGAGTTGAGATTGGGAGTGAGAAAGTTGAGGCGAGAAATGCTGGATGGGAGCGGAAGGAAAATGGATCGCTGGACGTGCTTCGTGAAGGTTGGATGGAGGAAAGTAGAGGCCTCCGTTATGTGATATTGGATTTATGAAGCAAGCTCCATTGCCTCGTTTTTTGCTGGAACTCCTCTGTTGGCGTTTAATTTCTTCTCGTTTCCTTGGTGCGTTTTCGTGCTTCGGCGAACCCCCCCTTTTGGGTAAGTGCTCTTTCTTTCTTTATTTTTTTATCTTTTTTGTTTTGCTCTGTCCATACTTATCTCCCGCTTTCCTATTTCTATTCTCTGAACCTTAATGTAGGGATAGGCTGTGCTTTTAGAAAATCCCTGTAGTGACTTGGATTCAAGTGGGTGGACCTCCGTAATTGGGCAGGCGGCAGCAAGTTACATGCCCGATTCATGTACGTAATTTATAAATCTCCCACTGCCCGTCTGGCAATGTCATTGGTGGGTTATGTATTGCACATGGAGGAGGAAGGAAATGTATAAGTGGAAATTGTACTAGGAGAACTAGGGTAGGAGGACCATGTATTGCACATGGAGGAGGAAGGAAATGTATAAGTGGAAATTGTACTAGGAGAACTAGGGTAGGAGGACCATGTATTGCACATGGAGGAGGAAGGAAATGTATACATGTGCATTATGCTGTAACATGTGTGATGTTATCCAGGGTCTTCTCTCCCCCCCGCGGCTAAGTGGATGGCCTCCTCATCCAGTCCCCGGACTCTTCGCCTGGAGGGATGTGTGGGAGCNTTCACGGGAGGAGTTCAAGACCCTTGGTCCCAGTTTGGACGGACAGAACGGGCGCGAGCCACGCAAGTCGCCTGGGCCGTCCTAGACGGACCTGTCATTTTCACTGCACAGTTACCTATGATTTATAGACACTATAACTTTTCTTTGTTGTGTGTTCATAGACACTTGTTGATTTTGGAAAGATGCACAGTTACCTATGGTTTATAGACACTATAACTTTTCTAGGAGTGCATAGGCACTATATCATTTTTTTATGTGTACATAGACACTTGTTGATTTTGGAAAGGTGCACAGTTACCTATGATTTATAGACATTATAGCTTTTCTAGGAGTGCATAGGCTCTATATCATTTTGTTATGTGTTCATAGACACTTGTTGATTTTGGAAGGGTGCATAGTTACCTATGATCCATAGACACCCTATAATTTAGTTATGATTTATGATTTATATACGCATTAACTTTTCTTATGTACTTGGTTTTACTTAAATTACATCTGCTTGAAACTCATGTTGCTATTCGGTGATTTACTGAAGTCGACTAGCGGGTTGTGGCGAGGGGCAGAACTGAACTTTCCCTCGCGGTCACCGTGTATGGTGGCAGCCTAAAGGTTAACTTACGATTAGCTTGCCGGGTCTTGGTTCCCCATGTCAAAAGAACAAGTGGCACCCATTCGTATCAGGATGCTTCCCTGATGAGTAGTGTACTTATGTCCAGCCCTTCGCCGCATCCTGTCAGTTTCGCCAACCTCAACCCACCACCCAACTCATACTGTAGCCAGCCGGGTACTCTGTAGGGTTATTTCCGTGAAATCTCGTTACACTCTAAGGTACAAAAAGGTTGGGGACCTTTGCCTTAGACCATACAGCTATCAAAGCTGGTTTTAATACTATAGCTTTAACAATTCTTATCATATTAGTTTGGAAATCCATATATTTTAAATCTAAGATTATTCTAAAAAATAATTTTAAAATTTTCCGTTCCGAATCTCGATATTTTGAATCATTTCTCGTCCTGTTCCTGTCCCGAAATAAAAGTAATTCCCATCCATCCCTAATTATTAACATAAGAGGAAATATAAATATAATAGAATAGAAAGTACTAATTAGTAACTAAAATGTAAATATTTTTTCTTATAATCCATTCATTATAACATTCATACATTCAGTTAAGTGTTACATTACTGGTCTGGGTCCTGGTTGTTAAGTTCATCCTGAAATTATAATTGTTTATGAATCACAGTTAATAAAGATTAAAGCTCTAAAGCAAATTTCACTTAAAAAATTGAATTATTTTTTTAAGAATTTGAGTCGCAAATCTGAGAGTTTCTTGAATCTCCTTAAGTTTTCAGGGGATTTCAGCACATCCCTACTTTTTACAGCTGTAATATAAATATATTGCTAGTCTGTCAATGTTTGTCTATTTTATATTTATTTTCAAATGCTTCTAAAAAATTCTTCTTTTGCTAAGTGAAGAGTGGTTTTGGTTTTGTCTAAGAAACAACTATCATCTTCATGACTGGTACCAGCAGAAGAAGTGTAAAATGTAATAGAATATGCTTCTTTCCATTAAGTGAACTATGTTGATTTTGTCCTTGTTTTTGTTATAATAGTTCCTTCATTTGTTATATTTAATAATTACACGCATTCAATTAAAAATATCTAGACTCTTATGTCACATAAAATGAAGTGGTATAGGTAAAGTTTTGAAAATAACTGCAATTGCCACACACAATAAGCATAAACATTTTTTTAAATTTTAATGAATACAAAATGATACCATAGTATATTTACTAGATACCTGTCCAGAAGGTTAGGGAACAAAATGTTAAGTAAAACATTATTTTTTTACTCCATGAGGCTTTGTCATTCTCATAACAGACCAACAATTAAGTCTTAGTTTGACAAATGAAGCAAAAATATCGCCTATAGGTAGTTTGTTTATGGCATATGATTTCAACAAAATTAGAAAATTGTGCACATTCAAATATAATGAAAAGTTCTGAGAGAAACTTGAAACATGTAAAACAGAGATTTTTTTTTAGCACCAGTGACCTGGCGGTCTAGGGGTAAGGTGTCAGACTTCTATGCTGGCAGCCGGGGTTCAATCCTCGGTCCCGGCACAGATTTATTAGATTACCAAACCCCTCCTTCACCTCTGACAATACATCTTGTGAATGTGGGGAATGCCAGGCCCCCCACCATGGTTCGGATTCCACGTTAAACTGTAGGTCCTTCATTTCATCTCACAATCACCCTACCATTACACATTAGCGTAAGTAGCGTATAACCCAAACTGGTAGTAAGATGTGGTGATGATGATGATGATGATGATAATAATAATAAATTTTAGCACCACACCTTATTACCTGTTCAAGTAATAAACTTATGGACTACTTACGCTAATGGTTTTATGGATAAGGAAAGTTATATTTAGAGGAATTGTACACTCATTTGCATGAAGGGAGAGCGGAAAACAATTTTGGAAAAACCCCCCTCAGTACAGATGACCAAGATTTGAGCCTTGATCTCCCCGTCATTGTCAGTCTAGTCGATTGTGAACGTAGTGCATTAGACCATGAGGCCATCAAAGTGGGTGAGATAAACTTAAAACATGCAAAGAAAAAAGAAACAATAAACGATTTTTTTTACCATTTACCAAAACAAATAAATTGCAAAAAGTATATTTAGATCCAAACAATACCATTCCTATGCTATTTGAAGCAATAAACTAGTGCCAATGCATGATATTGTCTACTTAAATACTGTTTACTAACCTCGCTGTGTACAGTTTCCAATGATTGCTACAAAGTTAAATAAAAACAAAATAGTTAAACATTTTAAAATATCGTTGAGGGTTGTCCAAAACAACTTCAAGAAAGTTTTTGAGGCAATAAATTTAAAATAATGAATAAGAAATAATATATTAATGTAAGAAAATATAAACTTAATTAATGTCCTCTCCACATTTCCCTTCGTCCTTATGAAGCATTTTTTTTTATAAATTCATTAACAGCCACCTTTTATTCAGCAATAAAATTAAAAAGAAAGGCAACTAACAGCTAGATTCAATAAACGTGATAGGAGAACCACTTACCAGGAGAACTACAGGTCCAGAGATTAACATAAAAATAAGGGAGTTGAACCGAAACCGAAATTAAGTTAATTTAAGGAACCAGAATCGGAACAAGAACTGTAAAAATTAACTGCTTAAGAACCGCAGCAGGATTGATATATATTTTTACGTTTATAAATGTTCTTTCAGCTCTTATTAAAGTTATAAATGTTAATAATTTATTTATATAATTACATTTTATATACTTCTTTCCTAAATTTAATTTTATTTTGAAATAAATTACTCTATTTTCCATTTTCTTAGGATATTTTGTTAAATTATCATGGGGATTATAATGGTGTCAATGAGCAGTATGCAGTAATAACTAATAACCTGTATTTAGCTTGGAGTGATAGCAAACATATCTAAGAGGGGGGAGTACTTTGAAATGAGAACTACCCCAGCTGTACTAATCTAAATGAAATACAATAGGGCTCCACTTTACGGCATTTCGCTAATACAGTGGTTTTCAATTATATATCAGTTCATTGTTTGGCACTTGTTTCACTCTTTCGGCTTTTTTTTCGGCATGGCGTGCTGAGCAGAGCACAAACAGAAATTCTCCATAGGGAAAGGGGCCCAATGTACAGCGAACATTATTTTACTGTGTGGAGTTACAGTTTCAAATCCGAAGCCTTAGTTCAGTTGGTAGTGTATCTGCCTACTAAGCTAAAGGTTCTTGGTTCGATTCCTGATATGGCCAAAAACTTTATAATTGGTAAATTGATAAATTAATGACCAGGGACTGGATGATGTGCCTATTCTCGTCTTAAGTTAGATTATAAGGTATGTGAAGCTAAGACAGGCCTAGCAAGCTTATAGTGGAGAATTTATAGCTTGAATAAAAAACTGACCCAGATAATAGGCTGGTAACAGTAATGGTTGTCTAAGTAAGCTACAGTTTCTCAATTAATGTACACCCCTTCTCCTTCTAGCCTTCTCTCATGTTTACTAACAAAGTTTAGTCAAGGGTAGAATGTAGGCATCCCACTTGATAAGTGGAGAAAAGAAGAGCTTGAAGTCTCCAATTATCTCACTTATAAGCTTATGTCGCCAACCAATTCACCAAGATAAAACTACACAGTAGTGTCAGAATGTGGGGAGTAAGAAGTATAGATGGCACTCACAAGTTACAGGATGAAGCTTATGTGCATGACAGATGAACAAGAACACATATGGTTTTCACAGCAGTAAAATTATTGGCTCTGATAGGCCAGTGCAATAATTGTATCACTGAAATAGGGTGGAGATTTAGTTATTTTTAGAGATGGTGTGGATGTATAAAATTGGATTAACATTACACAGCATTAAAAATGCATCATCAGTCTTGTGTGTTGTCATAACCAGTACATAACAAAATTAATAACAATGTGAATAGAATATAACAAGTTGAAGATGGCTCAATACCTCGAATTGCTTGCTCAACATATTGAAGACAGTCTTTCTGGCATCAAGGTGGAAGAAGGCTGAACGGCACAGAATGTCCAGAAGATACACAACACTAGGTTCTCGAGTCCAGCCTGGGACTAGCGTTAATGCAAGCATCCAGAGTTTTATGAATGCTTCAATAAAAGATAAATATTATTTAGCATTTTATAATATGTAATTAAATAACTATGATAGAATTGTAGAGAAATAGAGCACAAATAAAAGTAAAAACATGTACACGCATTTCAATATTTCGATGCTTTTATTGGACATTGCTCAGGAAGTAGAAGTATTAAGACTAAACAGAAAGTTAGCTCCAGTGATGCCAAGTAAGAGTAGGAGTAGTAGTACCCGTAGTTCATCGGTCCTCTTAGTCATCAAAGACGAGGATGATGATGATGATGATGATGATAATAATGTATAATCCTCATTTCTATCAGATAAGGCCTAATTTAGGCCTAGATTTAGACTACTACCTGTCTATTAACTACAATTAGAGATGTAAATGGATTTATATGGGTTGCACAGCCACAAAAAGTATCCAAGTCAGGTTGGGAAAGTAAGTGAATATGAGCACCTTGAGGGTTAATTAGACTGAATCGATGGTGGTCCTCCAGATGAGCCTCTATCATCTGCCCAAAACTTTGCAGAACTGGACCAGGGAAATCTGTAGAAATCAAACTCTTCGCAAGTTTTATGTAGGTCCTATCAGCTGTGAGAAGTGAGATTATAATCGACAAAAACCTGCAAAGTTGAACAATTAATAAAACAAGTAGTCTAAAATATCAAACAATTATTGATAAAACAACAAGTCTAAAATGTCAAACAATAATTGATAAAACAGCAAGTCTAAAATGCACACACACATTTGTGCTAGAGATCAATTAAATTTTAATTCATAAAGTTAAATTGCCTTTTTTCAAAGTTTTACTCATATATTATTTGGTCAGATCTTGGTATTCAGTGCTACAATCAGGTTACAATTGTGGTGGTTAATGCCATATCTTAAAAGACTCTGTACATGCGAAACATACTATAGCAAAAATTAGTAAGTTATTGTATTAGCAATAGAAGTGTGCAAACCTTCAAAAACTTTGACTCTGATTTGAATATTCATAAGGGGCTGTCCATAAACTATATCACGCTAATTTTGTATTTTTTGCACCCTTAGCCCCTGCCCTTGTCACAATTTTGTGAGCCCTTCCTCTAATATTAAGTCACAATACTATGCATGCACCCTACTTGCGCCCCCCCTCCTTCTCCCCCCTCCCCCCATTTAAATAGCGTATTTAATCGCAGAGCATATTATATAACACTTTTATTGAAACGTGTTTGTACATGTTCGCCAAGCTTGACGATCAAAGTTGATGAGTCAATTGTTTATACGTGCACAGTGCACACAGTCGGTCTTATTAAAACAAAACGGTGTCCGATACGCTTAATTCTAAGGTAATGTTTCATGTCACACATTATCTGACTCCTCTTCCTCCATTCGTCTCCTTAGTCACACCGAGCACTATTTATTACCCCCACCCCCACCCACCCAGCTCTATGCATACATAGTGTATGGGCAGCCCTTATGTGACAAAAATCTAAAATAATGAAATAGCTTGTTGTAGTATATAATATAGTAACTTAATTTATCATTTTATGATGAAAAATGTTATTATATTTTTAATAGATCATTTTTAAAATCATGTTATGCCTAAACGGATATAATTATTCAATATAATTATAGTGTTTTTTTCCATCACTAAACATTTTTAAATACCTCCATTTCGATTTGGTTTCGGGAATATTTCATATTATTATTCGATTCGACTTTGCTCAAATTGAAAAAGTGGGCTTCACAAACCCCTAATTTTCAAGTACAAACAATTATTCACAATGTTTTATTAATGAGATGTACAGATTTTTTAGATTATTGTAAAATATTACCTATCTGATTTGATAAGACTTTCTTCACAGCAAAGAAAGAGAGGCATGACATGGTGCAAAATTTCTATTATAGCCTCATACTTGTAGTAGCATAGCAATAACTGGACCTGCATAAAGCCCTTGGTACAGATGAGGGGTATGCTATAACCCCATGTTGTTAAGAGTATGGCTACATAGCATGCTATTGGCTGCTTGTCACGCACTCCTTTGGCCAAAAGTTCCAGTTCCTGCCAATAATTAAGTAAATATTACCACAGGCCCAATTTATAAACCACCTCTTAAGATTTTCCGATTTGAATCAAGTTAACTAATTTATTCATTTTAATTTGCTTTGAATATAAAATAATTTTACTTGTTCAAATACCACTCTTTCTGGTAACTCTGATAAATGAGAATATACCTGGTCAACCTCTAAGTCAGGTATATCCCTGACAGTCTCAGCGGGGTTGGCCATAGCAGTCCAAACAATGTGGTGTTGTTGGTCCAGCACGTGTAGTCTGAGACGGGAAATGGTTTCCCATGCCCACACGCTAAACACTTGCTCAAATGTCTGAGGGAGGATCACGGACGTTGCATAGTTTGATACCTCCAGAAAACATTTCAAGATATTAGACTCCAACCAAATCTTCTTACATAAGCATGATCTTCAAATAAGCAACATTAACATTATTTTCTAAAACATTAGAAAATATTAATTATAAAAATATATTTTCAGCTTGTAAAATTATAAACATGTTTTAAATGTAATTTCTTGGCTCAAAGTTATTCACTGTACAGCTTGTAATGATTATAAATCAATACAAACTTTGTGTGTGTGTGAATATATATATATATAAATATAATACCTGTTTGACTCCTTCAGTGAGCATGGCCGTCCCCCCGCTTGTGTTCCCAATAGTCTCAGGTAAGAACTTTAGAACTGCTTCCACTATCAGCAGAGCAACTTTACGATTGAGTTGAATATTGATACTTGCCCCTAACCAGTCCATACTGCTAATAATTAACCTAGCCAAGGTACTTTCAGAGGAAGATAGAGGGCTTTGCAGTAGCCAATGTGATAGTATGGACATGTCTGAAATTGTCGGCGCCCATAGTTTCAGAGGAAGCTCTTTAAACAGGTACAAGCTTAACTGTGAGAAAGAGAAAAAAAACTTTCAGGTATATGGTAACACATTTACATGTTTAAGTTAAGTTATAATAGCTTCGGTGGCCGAATGGTCTAAGGCGTTAGCCTCGTTTTAGACTGGCCTGGTGATAACTGGGAGATTGAGGTTGTAATCCCAGTTGGGTTTAATAAAGGTGGGTTTTTTTCTAAATGGTTCTCCACCTTCCTTCAACACAAATGCTGATTACCTATAAAATTATTCCTTCCTTATTCCTACTCATTAGATTAAATTATCATATATGCATATATCCTTAAAAGGTAGTAAAATGTGCTGATAAAAAAAAGTTGAGTTACATCTATAAATATATTGACAATAAGGAAGCCCAATGGAAGAGGACAAAATTGTACCCTAAAGCAAGAGCAA
The DNA here is from genome assembly GCA_902151425.1 of Timema shepardi. Classification (NCBI taxonomy): domain Eukaryota; kingdom Metazoa; phylum Arthropoda; class Insecta; order Phasmatodea; family Timematidae; genus Timema; species Timema shepardi. The sequence goes on from CABFVX010000399.1 coordinate 72,085, forward strand.
GGAGCTTTTCTTGCAATGTGGTGCATTTAATTAAAATCCATCCTTCACATTGTTTTTTTAAATTATTTGAAATATTTGGAAAAGGTACAGGAAAGGTGTACAGAAACATATAATAGGGAATAAACACAATATGGTTTTTACAATGAAAAGAAGAACACAGATTATATTTTACATTGCTGCCACTAAGAAAGAAGGAAATGTCTCTCTATTTATAAAATTGATTGTTATGGACCAATCACTTGGACTTTTATATGTTTCTATCCACCTTTCCTGTACCTTCTTCCAAATATAACAACCTAACGTATTTCTTTGATTCTAAGATGTACTTTTTCCTCATTTAAACGTCTCTAATAACAGTATGCGTCTTAGATGCAATGGCATCTTAGAATCAAAAATCTTTTTCGACCAATGCTCTTGAAGGCTCAGAAGACAATATGTTGTCAGAGAGTAGAGAAAGAGACAGCTCAGAAGAATCAGACTGATATTGATTCAGAATGGAGTGAAGAATAACATTCCTAATGAAAAATAAGTTACTATTGTTGATAGTAAATTGAATTCGGTAAAATATTAATTACTTAAATATAGGGTATTTCAGCGTTTTATTTTTATTTATTCTCTTAGAATCAAAGCTTTTTTTCTGATGATGGTAGCAAAGAATTAAGGTGCACCTTGCAATCAACACCCCTTAGAATCAAAGAAATATGGTCCTTCAAAAAGTGTAAAGAGGGTTTGCTCAAAGAAATATATTATATATTCACATATCCAATACATCAAATTGTAATTGTTATATATTATGTAGCCTGTGAAATGACTGTTAAAAGGAGCAATAATATCTGCATTCCCACCTTGCCAACAAAAGAGAAGTTGTCTCTTAATTTGACCAGAAGGTCTGATATAAGAGATGGATGTTTGGAGGTTATGTTTGCTAGCAGCATTCGGGCAGGCTTAGAACATAGTTCTTTAGTGGCACCGCTCAAGAAACCAATCTGAAATTAAAAAAAAAATCATAAGATGTAATTTTGTGAACATAGCTGGAGAGGGTGGGCATGTTTACTCAAAATAAAGGTTCCTTATAAGAGTTTATAAAAGGTCTGAAACAGAAAATGCAGTAATGGTTCCAAATATATTGACATTAATAGATACCAGTTATTAATAATTTGACTGTTTTAGCTGCCTGAAAAACAAAAAAAGGAAGGAAATGAATCTTGTAGCTTCATGTCAACATATTTTTTGGGGGAAAAAAAACAGTTTTAGTTGTATACATGAGTCAAGTTGGATTAGAATGAAACTCTGACCACAAAAAAGTGACTGATTATAGAAAATAACTTTGCTTTCATACATTTAATAATTACTTCAAATCAGTAATTTATTACCCGGAAAAGATCTAGAGTTGTAACCCTAATAAAGTCCATATCATTATCACTTCTTGCCATAGCCATGTTGGCAAAAGTTGTCAACAAATAGAAGGATTCCGCTTCCGGCATTGCTTCCAACTTTTCCTCAAATTGCTGTTTTAGGTCTGGGGAAACAAGTAACTTCTCCCAATCTGTAAAAAATAAAAAATCTTATAAATAATACAAAAATATGTCACAGTTGTATATGTGATTGCACAGAATTAAGTTAAGCAGAAATTACATATCCCTCCAAATAATTGAGAAAAAATACAAAATAGTAAATAAAATAAACAAATTGAGACAAATCAAGTGTCAAAGAAGGTCTTAGTAATTTGGTCATGACATAGTGATAATAAAAGAAGATGGTGCCAGTAAAAAGGTACTGTAGAAGATAATATTGGGAAAGAAAGTTTTGAAGCAGTCGATGATGATGATATGGAAATAAGCAGTGTTTGCTGGAGGACCGTCCAGGAAGTGGTAAGGTCTAGAAGCAACAAAGACTCAACACTCAACTCACAGTTGGAAATGGGGTATAGTGGGTGATGTTTAGGGAACAAATTTTAATTACCTAAAGAAGATTTTAAAAATTGACCTCTATAACGAGCTAAAGATTTAAAAAAAATTATATCAGATTTTTTTTTAAATATCCCAAAAATATAAACAAAAGTTCGTAATAAATACACACGACTAAATTAAATATGCACTTTACAAATGCACTTAACAACTAAAATCTCGACTCTGCTAAATTTACATGTACAAATTTATGCTTCAGAAGTCATAGTTATCCTCTTCCCAATGTAATTTAGTTGCAGTGTCTCACCATGAACTTTTATTTAAAGCCATACGAGCAAATAGGATACAAAGTTCAAGGAGCACATTATCTTCTTATTCCAACAATTGTGAGTTGGAAAAATGTATGTTTGAGTATTGCATTTCTAAAATATTGAGAGTATTTAAAAATATTCTTATTTAACAAGAATCCCCTAAAATTACTTAAAAATGCCCAAAAACTACAAAACCTAAGAAAATATTACCTTAAATTCTAAAATGACCAAAATTGACCTATAAAATATATATTTCTAAAACAAGTAAACATGAACATAATTTATGTTCCAATGAGCAGTAAATGTGACAAACTAATTTAAAAAAAAGACATGTCATCAATGTCTGGACCCTGATGGTGATGATAAATTAAATAGCCATAATTTGAGTTGGTTCAAATCTACTAGTTCACAAATCCGAATCGCGGAAAAAATTATGATCATAAAATAAAATATGAATATAGTAGAATACTAAAAATTTTGTTACTATTTGTATTTTCAACAGTCTTTCTTAAATAATCCATTCATTATAATTTATAACACTTATACATTTATTTAAATGTTAGATTACTGGTCTGGGACCTGGTTGTCGAGTTCATCCTATAATGATAATTAGTTCTGAACCACCAAACAGCAGTTTTAGAGCTCTAAAACAAGTTTCACTTGAAGAATTAATAATAAATTTATCTACAGGCATATATATATTTATTTTTTTGTACACCCACACACATACATATATGTAAAATTTAGTTTTATAGATTCAAAACTTTGACCTTTCTTAGCCATGAAAAAAAAAATATATATATATATATATATATATTAGAGATGGGACATTCGAATCCTCGATTCCTCGAATCCTATGGTGGTATTCAAGAGATTTGAGATTTGAGATTCGAGATTCTTGCCAAAAAATATCTCAAATCCAAATATGAAGGTCTTGGCTAAAACTCCATGCAATTGGTAGAAGGGGTAATTAAATAAACTAGTGAAATCGGGAAAACACAAAAATTTGGCTACGGTTAGATAAAAAAATAAAACAACAAAATCACCAAATAGAATATGAAACATTTGTCTACATTATACTAATTTTCTCTAAAGTGTCTTCTTAAGTATTGAAACGTTATGAAAAAAACAAATAAATAAACATAATGGAAGTTTTCAGTCATACCAACCACCAAACCTTCTAAATAAAGTTGTTTTTTCAATGTCAATTTCCTTTAAAAAATATTTTCACTTTCTTCAATTAGTATTTGCACCCGCTTCCAGCCTACCTAGGAAAATTAACAGGCTCATTTAAGACAGTTTATATGAAACTTTACTGACCAAAGAATTAAATTTTAAAAACTTAAATAATATCTATCTGTTTTATGTATAGACATTGACATTGACTCTTAAGTGAAAACTAAAAAGTGAAAAGACTTTTATCGTTCATAGTTATCTTTGATTTGAACCAGTTGTTGTTCTAACCTTTAGAAGTTTACTCTATGTTTTGGTGTGGAATTATTATACTTTTTAAAAACTAACATGTCATTTTAACTCCTAGTGCATTATTCTGTCATTAAATATAAAATCCTTTGCAAGTTAAATGCATTTGAAAAACTGATTAAACTTTTAAATGTTAGGCCTCTGGGTGAAGGATAGCTTTGTAGAACTGTGTGAGCCAATTCAATCTTTCTAAATATTACAAAAATTAATAGTTGCTCAGTTAGTTAAGGATATAAAAATATGTACATATATTTACTCACTGTAGGCCAATTAGTTTCAATTGTATGATAAATTAAGTTATACAATTTGTTAAAATAGTTTCAAAATCAGCTAACTAGAGTTAATTGAATATTGAATTAAAACACTAAATAGCTATCTTTATTTAACAGTCATTTCTTATAGTCAAAAAATACATGTTTTAACTCTACCATTCTATTTATGTCCATTTGTTTGTTTTAAAAAAAAGGATTTTTCGATTTTTTTAATTTATTAAAAAATGTGTTTTTGAAGATTCGAGATTCGAAAGAAAATTTTGGAATCAGATTCAAGAAATATGGGATTCGACCCATCCCATATATATATATATATATATATATTTGTACAACACAGCTTTGAGCTATGAATTGAAAGCCTAAACTGTACACCGAATACCTATTAAAAAAAGAGATGGTTCACATCCTATACTTTATGAACCCGTATCGAAAATTTTCTTTCGAATATCAAATACAAATTTGAACCTTAAAAAATGTACAAATTGTAGTTAAAATGAGAATATTGAACTTAAAATTTTAAAAAAAAAAGTTGTTAAAGGCTTGGCCCGAATGACATTTACCTTTTATTTTATCACTAACTATTTCGATCTAAAGTACAAAAAAGACACTTTTTAGGTAGATTAAATATTTTCATATAATTTTGTCCTTCATGTAATGTAGTTATTTTATTCTTTAGTTAAAGGAAGCTAAAATGTCCCGTTTTCTTTATTATACAGACCTGTATGGTTCCTACGTCATTTGTGTTAAATTGTAATTTCAAGCCAAGGCCTTTAAATTTGGACTAGATTTCTTTTTAATTGCTTAATCTCAAATTTAATAATAATAATAATGTGAACTTTTGAAACCTGTGTAGATGCTGGCATGACTCAATAAGCTCTCGTCTTCGTTGCAGTCATGATGGAGAATATAAAACAGTTTCCAAAGGGTGGAAACAGATACAACATTGTAGGGAATGACTGCTAAAAACTGCCAGGCTCCAAGACGCTGCGATGAGAAGATACTCTGTGTGGCTCGCAAGAAGAAGGCATCGTACTCCACTTGTATGCGACGCAACATTGCAGCATCAGATGTTGTAGTATACCTTCTGTAACATGTTGTAGCATTTATGTACAATTATTAGTGCTGTTATGTAACTTTCAATGTCTATGATTATAAAAAAATCAATAAGAGATCAAAATAGTGTTTGTAAAAAAAAAAAGCTAGAAATAAACTTACTAGTAAAAACTAAGAGATGGAACACTCAAATACTTAATTCTGTGAATTTGTGGTTTTCCTTAACAAGATAAACTTAGAAAACAAAAATAAAATAACAAAATCATAGAAAAAGGACAAATAATAACAAAATAATTAATTTATTCAAATATTTATAGCACTGCATAGTATGAAAAATATATCAATTGCCAGTGGTGTTAAACTTCTAACAACTATTTTTTTTTTAAGTTTAACTTTCAATAATTTTACTAAAACTGTACATATTTAAATATTTGAGGATTAAAGAAACTTTAGTTTTGAATTCAAGAAAGGATTCAACTCATTACTACTAATAATTATTCAACACTTTACTTTAGTATTTGATGATGCAACTATTTTTTAGCACATTTTGTGAACAAATTACTTACCTGAAACTTTCCCACTGGTCAGAAGCATATTGCACAGTGTGCCTAATAAGACGACCTAATCTCTTTGCAAATTGCCGGTAGCGAGGAGTGCCGTAGGTCTTGAGACCTTGTCTCAACAGTCGTACCAACACCGTAGAGAAGGCAAACAATCTTAGTAAGTGATGCTCTGTTATTAGTCCAACATCATAAATATCCCTGTAGAACATAATTTAAAAAATAGTAATAATAATGATAAACCACAAATATGGATGGAAGTGTATGCAATATTAAAGGTTTTAGGTCATTATACACTTTTGTGCTATACTGTATTCACTAGTGTCCGACTCTCTAACTGATAAGCCAAGACTTGATCTCAATGGGCTGAAACAAGATTGTTTTCCCTCAACTATACTTATATATATATATATATTAGGACTATAAGTATAGTTGAGGGAAAACAATCTTGTTTCAGCCCATTGAGATCAAGTCTTGGCTTATCAGTTAGAGAGTCAGACACTAGTGAATACAGTATAGCACAAAAGTGTATAATGACCTAAAACCGTTAATATATATATATATGTATATATATATATATATAATAAAAAAATATATATATATTAGCTAAATGTAGCCGAGACATGAACCCACCTTTCATCCCTCCTGTTAATCAGCAGCACATGACGATAAAGAATGTCCATTGGAATCTGGTTTAATAATGCAACCATGTCATTCTCCTTGAGCAGGTTCCGATTAGAGTTTCCGTCGTCTTCATCTCCTTCCCCATCAGAATCAACCAGTATCCATAGACTATCACCCTCAGTGTCAAGAGAAGTTGAGTCTTTCAGACAAGATTGAACCTGTAAGGTTCAAAGTCATACTAAATGTAGTCTCATTTAAGGTGAAATGTTTTACTAACATGCGTTCTGAAGTGGACTTTTTTATTCAATTTCTAAGCCCTAAAATTATTAAATCTATATTAATAGAGTGAGTGCTTTTTTATCTGTCTGTCATGATTATAGCACAATATCTATCACACGCAGAGGTATACAGTTTTAAAATTAACATCTCCTATATACAAACATGCACCTTGACGCTCAAATTATAAATTTTTGATTAGACTTTCTTAAATTAATTAAAAACTGAGTCGGAAGAATTAAAATGAAGTTTTTTTTTCTGTCTGTTTGAAGCAAAGAAAAGCACTACCACAGGTAATGCTGAGTACTTCTACTAGTAAATAATACATAAACAAAATAGTACTGTGCATGATTTTAAACATTGGGTTAGAAAACAAAGTACTAAGAATTTTGACTTTCTTACATTAGTAGGTCCTTAAAAATGTTAATTACCCCTTTAAAAAATTAGCAGCCTACAAACATAAATTACCTCATGGAGAAACTGTTCCCTCTCTTGTATGGGAAGTAAAATAGTAGCCAGGGCAGCAACCATGTGCCCCAAATGAGGACTAGCAAATGGTGATGTCCCATACTGTGTTGAAATGAATGGTAGAGGAGGAATTTGCACATAGTTGGTGGCCCATGTGCCCACCCCAGAAGGACATCTCAACACATGATGTAATAAAAACATGTGGTCCTTCCATGTAGCAACCCGTAGCAGCACTGCCACAAGTCTCGATAGCCAATCCCGGGTATCTTCAACAAACTGAGTATCTTTAACAGCACGACGCTGAAAACTGAAGAGTACAGTGATGCACATTCTTAGTTCACGAAGATGCTGAACCATATGTAAAGGGGGATCACCCAGGTGAAGAGCTACTGGAGCATTATGGGGCAACTGAGAAAATTCTGGACAGAATGTGCAAACACCCTGAACATAATTTTCCACTTGCATCTTCAACACTTCTGACGAGTATGCATTTAATGAATGCACTTCATTAACTAGGTCTCTGATAGAAGTCAAAGAGCGATTCAAAGCTGAATGACTCATTTTGTTGAAATGAGAAACTTTATACTCATGAGACGCAGATACGGGATTGCCATCTTGACATTCTCCACTTTCTGTCACAACGGTTGTTTCAATCATCCAAAGAAGATTTTGATGTTCTTTACATTCTTTAGTCAATGCTTCAAGATTCATGGCATCCACAATCAGCCTGTTTCGAGAGCGAAGATAACTAACTAATAATTCATAGAGATAATGCCTACGTTTGTCATCTAGTGCATGGTTTTCTATAAACTCTTTTGTGAATTCAGAAGCGTAGTCCAACTCTTGGTTGCTGTATAGTGCAGACAATTGAACCTCTGTGAAGGGTCTTACTTCTTCAATAGTCTGTTCTTGAGGTCTGCCATTTTCTATTGTACTTTTGGTCTCAATAGCTGAAGTAATGTTGACCTTTGTTTTTTCTTGTAAAAGCAAGTTTTCTCCCTTTGCTTTCTCTATTTTTACTGTGGGTGTTACTTCTTGTGTTGTTAATGTAGTAAAATCTTTTTGTTCATCTGCTGTTGATGATGACGATTCATTAACAACCACTTTGGACAAAACGGAAGATTCACTTATACTATGGCGAGGTGACTCCAGCTTTGTGTCTTCTTCGAATGTATTAACCTCCTTCACAGACAAACGATATGAATGGATTTCTTTCATTTCAGTTTCAATAGAAACGTCTTTCTTTAAGATATTGTCATTATCTTCCCGCCAACCATCAGGCTTTTCAGTTTTTGATGAGGAAAATTCAATTTTCACATCTTCTAAACCTACATTATGAACTTGAATTGTAATGGCATTGTCAATATAGTCTTGTTTGTTTCTTTCTGTCTCACTATGTGATGTGTCACAAACATCCTTGACAGCATCAAGTAGTTCATTTTCAATATTGTTGGAGCGCTGAGAGCATATAACCGTTGGAGTACTTTCCCTTGAGCAAACTGGTGAGGAACCAGAACAAACAAAGTCTTCCAACGTTGGAGAATCAGGAATAGATTCAGAAACAGGCTGTTCCTTGTATTTATGTCGTTCTTTCTTTTTACTCTGAAAAAATTAAAGTCCATGAATCTATTCACTCACTATCTTGTAAGAGGGAAAAACATAAATAGATAAATTAGGATTTTTTTAAGCCAAAAAGTAAAGATACTTTATTTTATAAAGCTAAAAACAAGATAATAATTTCAATTTCCTTTACTATAATGCTGGCCAACAGTCGTAAGATCTATAACAGGCCAGCACTGAAAAGTACACAAGTACCTTACAAATACATATATTTACACGAGAAAATAAAATAAACAAAAATGGCTAAATAATGTTATATAATGATTAATAGTTATAAATAAAGTAATTAATAATGATAAGAATAAAAAATATCAATAATAAGAAATAACTAAAGAGTGATTAAAAGCAGTAACAATATGCAAAAAATAAATCAGAATATTGTAAATTTAAATATTATAGGTAGAACCTCTACATGATAAATTATTGATACAGGATTCCCTTAAATAACTCTGAGTTTAGCTTCTCTTTTATGATAGAAATCAAATTCAAGAAATCTATAATTGCCGCTGTGGATACAATGACCTATAGGGCTCACCTTATAAGAGCTATTGAGAAAAACTAATTTTGGATTACGAGAAGCTCGAGAAGGGATATGAATACCTACATGATCAAGGGCAAATTTGCAAGAAATTTTGCTATTGAAAATATTAAAAACAAAAAGGGCATCACAATAAAGTACACGCGGGAAGAGAGTTTGGAGCATTAAAAGGTTTTGAATTCTGTCATAGTCAAAATAAATCTGGTTGGTAAAGAATTTATCATAGCACGCAGCGACAAATTTTCTTTGAACGCTTTCCAACTTAAGAGTCAGTTAAGGTAGTGGAATTCCAAGCAACAGTAGCATATTCTAACTTAGATCTAATCAGTGTGTGGTACAGACATAAAAAACAGTCAAATTTTTTAAATGATGAAGTAATAAATTTAATAAGTCCAAGTAATTTCAATGATTGGGAATTACATGGTCAAAATGATACTGGAAATAAAGTTTGTTATCCAGGAGGCCACCAAGATCATTAATACAAAGTGTACGAACTATGTTTTCATCACCCAATTTATAAGTAAAAAAGAAAGGATTAGTTTTCCTGGTAAAAGGTATAGATTTAGTCTTGGATTTATTTAAAGACATTCCATTTTCAAAATACCATTGTAGAATACCATTTACATCATTTTGTAAATCTATACAATCTGTAATTGATTTGATAATTTAAAATAATTTTACATCAGCAAAGAGTAAATAACTAGAGTTCAAATATTTACCAATGTTATCAATAAACACATTAAAGAGAAGAAGACCTAAATTAGAACCCTGTGGTATGCCACAGGGGGATAGAAATGTATTTGAGGTGCGTTAATCAATTTTAATAATGAATTATATTTCATGCAAATAACTGCTGAACCAATTTACATGAGTGAGAAAGGCCAAAATTACCAAGTTTAAAGAGATGAATACTATGCTGACTTAAGTCAAATGCCTTACTTTGGTCAAAATAAATAGCATCAACCTGACCTTGGGCAGAGACTTGAGGAGCAACATGCCCAAGAAATTCTTCTAAATTAGTGACAGTAGATTTATTTTTTATAAAGCCATGTTGATTATCTGAAAGTTTATTTTCAAGGTGGTTAAAAGTATGCCCATGTATGATTTTCTCGAATACTTTGGAGAATGTGATTAAGAGAGAAATTGGTATATAATTACAAGCATTTGTTTTTGCACCTTTTTTTATAAATAGGTATGACAACAGAGTGTTTCCATGTTAAGATGAAAAGTTTCATTTGACAGGCTAATGTTAAATATATAGGCTAACAGTAGCCTAGTAATAAGTTCATAAATTGTTAGATTATTAGAAGTAAATCAAAAGGTAAGTTACATAAAAATATGTTAAAATACATTTGCAGCAAAGTTAAAATTATTGAGTAAACATCTACTGTACAGCTTACACACAAAAACAACTTTTTTTAATGCAGGATTGTAATTGTTGCTAACATATTATATGGGTTTAAGAAAATTAATGTTACCTATCTCTTTTACTCGTGATATTATGCACCCTTTTCAGAATGTAGGCTAACTAATTTTATGCTTTGTAAATTAATATGAAGCCTACTATAAGTTTGTTTTACACCATGTAGTGCTGAAGCAATTAAAATATATTGATTAGGTGGCTAAAGCCAAATGAAATTAAAATGCTGTGAATTTTAAAATAATTTGGACACTTCCTTATAACCTTTGTTTAACATTAATTGGCTCTTTATAAATAAAAGTGTGTGATTGGGTCTAATTTATTTAAAAGCTTTGGCCTCTATTTTTTAAATTTTCCATTTTTGTATTGATGGGAAATTTGTTAAAGATAAAAAATGTTTCTAATAATTTGTTTCTAGACAATCTAATCCATCAAATATTATTCTGACATGATGCAACTTTAGCTATTTGAGTAAATTAATTAGCCTGATTTTCATGGCTATCATACCTTTGTGAAGTTCAAGTTTCAAGTTGTATTCATGAGGGTTACATTACATCATTAGATCTACCCTTTCCATAAGTATCTGAACAATATTTTTAGTGAAAATAATACAGAAGATTATTAATTGTAGTTACCCCCTCCACAGGTACCTAGTTAAAAACTTTTTTTTTGTGTGTGAAGATATTACAAAAGTTCATCAACTCTAGCTACCCCCTGCATAGGTTGCTAAATAGCATGACATAGTGTAACATGACAACTTGTGCTGTGTTTATAGACTTGAAACGAGCATTTGAAACTATAAACAAGCATATTCTTGTTAAAGAAACTAGAGAAATATGGATTTAAGAGGGGGGT
>CABFVX010000399.1:83630-129639 GCA_902151425.1 Timema shepardi
GGGGGATTGGCTAAAGGATTATCTGGAAGATATATTACAGGTCACAAAACATGTTGACTTTATTTCATCAAAAGGTTGCAAATGAGGTTCATTAAAATATCTATATTAAAATGATCCGCATTGCCCTGTTCTATAGTTTTTGAAGTTTTGATGCCTGTAGTTAAACATCATATATATATATATATATGTTTTTGAAGTCTTGATATGTCTGGAGTTGTATATATATATATATATACACAGCTCCAGACATATCAAAACTTCAAAAACTACAGAATAGGGCAATGCGAATCATTTTAAAATGTAATAAATATACAAACATTGATGTTATGCTTAATCAGGTTGGTTAGATGTAATAACCATGACTAAATTTAATGTGATGTATTTAATCTTCAAAATTTATGATAACTTGATGCCAACTTATTTAAAAGATAAAATAAAAATAAATTCAGATATTCATAAATATGACACTAGACAAAAGAATAACTTCTACCTTAATAATAAAAATATGATGTCCACAAAAAAATGCTATATTTAATAGGGGATTAAGGGATTTTAATCTTCTGCCTCAAAAGGTGAAGAATTCTACTATACTAGACTTGTCAAAGGTGAGGCTAAAAAATATGTATTTAAGAAATGAGTGAAGTCAAAGTACACTTAACTTAAGAATGGTCCAATGGGAAACTTTCATGTTATGTGAATGTTAAGTGGAGGGTACAGCATGTTCTAGACAGCCAACTATATTGTGAGCCAGATTATTAGGGCTATTTAGAACTACATTTGTTTGTTTGTGGAATGCAAACAACTTCTTGAGTATAGTCTGTCCATGTCTCACAAACTCTAAAGCATTGTAGCCTCTTGTTACACTTTATTTTGCTCATCTAGTAGGCTTTTATTGAAATAACTTGTAACCTAATCAGCCCTTAATGTTTGGGTTTCATTTTAGTAGACATTTTTTTCCAAACCGTCCAAATCTAGTGTCTGTTTTTTACTCGAGCTATGTTACATTAAGTGAATCCTGATCACACACCAGGCTCTTTGATTAAGTGAGTGTAATATGAAAGGGTGAACGTTACGTTGCTCGTGATCCCTGCATAATGTCGAGATCACAATCAACTTAACTTTAACTTAACGTAGCGTTCACTTAAGAAAACAGATGTGTGATCCCAATTCCCGTAACTTAACTTAACAACTTCAGCCAAATATCTACATTCTCAAGTATGATCTGTGATTTGTACTATTAGTAAAGTGATGATTTGTGAATGTTTGCTATTTTATATCGATATAGTAAATATTTATCACTAAACTTTTTTGATAGATTTAGCTTTCCTATTTCAGTTTAATTATTTTGTTTCAATGTCCGATCCCAAGAACTGAATCTAAAGAGTAGATATTGGTCATAAAATCAACAAATTAATTAATAACTAGCCCTATAGATGTCACTCGCATAATGATTGGCTGGCTATATCACTTGGGGAAAGTAGAAACATCTCCCTGGAGATCTTCGTACATCAAGTTACAATACATCACTCTACATTAAAGGAATGTTAAGTTCATCGTGATGATTTCCATTTAAAAACACGAGGAGAATCTTTACGTTACGATACGTTACTATATTATAAGTGTAAGTCAACGGAATGTAAAGTTGATCGTGACCCCGGCATAAGGGTATAGGAACAGTGGAAATTGATCACCTTTCTCCAGTATGACACTCATACCTAATAGACCTAGGTGAAAATAAAATAGGTTAAATATTTTATTAAAAGGCAGGCATAATATCCACTAGATTATATAAGTAAATGACAATGGTATATTTTATGTTACTAATGTATTGGGTTGGAATATAAGAAACTTTAAAATTATAAACTTAATAAAATGTACCGTATTATGTTGATGCAAGATTACAGCATAAAACTACGTTACATTAACTATACATTAAAAATATATATATTTACATTATATACCGCCTACATTTTACCAATAATGTTACCTGTTTCAATTTAGGTTTTTCCATCTTTAAAATTATTAAAATATTTAGGGATGAAATCCTATTATATTGATATTTATACAACAACAGAAAGTTTTTCCCATGGCTGACAACACTTTAAAGTAAAATTTAGTTTTATAGATTCAAAACTTTGACCTTTCTTATCCATGAAAATATTATAGCTGGAGTAGAAGAGATAACTAACTGGGGTGTTAAAATATCTAAGAATATTACATACTTTGCCACTGGGTCACGGATATAACAGCAAAACCATACCTTTTTCGAAACAAATGTAAATATCCACATTATCGTGTTTTAATTTTTGTTTATTTATAAAATATGAAAATGATAAATGCTTATGCATGTTTTAGTATAATACTTTTGATATGCATGTGTATCCAAAAGGAATAGAAACAGCAAAGAGATAGTGATAGCTGAAAATTACGCCAAATGAACTCCGTCGAGACCGTATAATTTGTAATATAATAGAGATACTTAAAACAAAACTAATAATTTTATAAATAATACATATTTAGAGGTTAGGGTCATGAAAAAAAGTTAGCTATACAAATTATATATTTATTGCATACCGTAAAATGGGGTGAATAAGAACGGTTTTCAACTTTAAATGTAAAAAAAAAACATTTTCTTTCCTTGAATAAAAGAATTCTAGCTAATTATTTGAGCCCTACCTTCTATTGATACTAAGACATCGAGAAGTTCTAAAGTTAACTATATATTTTAAAAAAAACACCTATTACGGTACATTCTTTGTTTATTCCTATTCGTACACGTGTAGGATCAATTGGAATGAACACCAACTGTGTGGGATGTAAGGGAACACACAGTTATTATGAAAGAAATGTGTATTGTTACCAAAAATATGTTGTTTTTCATGTAAAATACATAGGTACCGGTACTCCTTCTTAAGCTTGGCCTAATACATAAATAAATCACTGAGTTCGTTCTCATAGCTTAACGTGTCTTTAAAACGAGAAGAGGTGTTTACGTTTACTACTAGGGTGATTTTTTTTTGTACAATATAGTTTAATCCAAAGAATGACTCTTCTTCCGTTTGGAATACTTCCAAGTTTGAGAAATATTCTTGAAAAAATACTCCAACATATCCGTCATCTTGAGGGTGTAGCACTTTGCTAACATAGAGCTTGAATGTGTCTTTGGTCTTACCATACCACTTTAACCACAAGGAAGTCTCCACGACTATAACAAGTCTCAGGTGTTCTAGGACTGTCTGGAATTTGAAAGTTAAATTCTTTATCAGATGTTGTTGATAACACAAGCTCTTTGTCACTATCTTGTATGTAGTGGTCGGAGTCATCCAAGGAAATTAATTCTGGTAATGACCTTGGCTTTTTTTGGGGGGGAGGGGGGACGTCCTTTAGTTGTTTCAGGTGCTGGTTCTCTAGCAACTGGATTACTTGACTCACTGCTTTGAATTCCTGAAGGTCATGGTTCAGAGTCAGCCACACATACAGTAGCCTCATGGGTTCTTTGGTGCTGACTGACAGCTCACAGCTGACTTCTGACAGTCAACATTTAGGTATATACTTAAATTTTGACCGTCAGAAGGGACAGCTGCTAAACACTTGATTTTGCAGATCATATAGTTCGGCATAGGGATACATAATTTGGTCTGGTAGCTTTTCAAAGCCGCCAGTCAGCACCAAAGAAGCCATGGGGCTACTGTAGTTCTCCTAAGTCTGTTCCTTCAACACATTTTCCAGGTGTGACGTTAAGTTTTGTTCTCTTCTTCTTTGGTTTCTGAGCCGTATCAAACTTTCTTAATGTCTGCAACAGTTCTTTGAAAGTCTCATCAATTGCTTCTACCCAAACCGGTTCTGACAATGGTGTCTGTATTCCTGATTGACTTCCACTCCAATTACTCTTACCGGTACTAGTGTCTCAGCTTGGCAACATCTGAAGAACTTCAGTACGATCTAAAGGCACAATGCCACACTTTTTTAATCCATATTTCACGCTTTCCTCCTCAAGAGAGTCGCACAGTTTTTTAAACAACCCAGGGAACTTATGTTTGGGGACAGTAGCTTAACTTCTGCAAGGTACTTTTCTTTTTTTTTTTCATTTTTCAATGATTTGACACCAAGAAATTTTCATAGGCCTGAAAAATTCCACGTCGAGTGGTTGGATGATATTAGGGGAATTTCTGGATAAAAATATAAACTTGATGTTCTTTTCTTTGCATAGAGTGATCAAATCTAACGACAAGATGTCCCCACTCAAGTATTTTATTCCTTCTAGGTATTTAAAAAGGGGGATTGCAATTGATTCTACCCAGTCTTCCCAGCAACTGTCGAACCAGCCTGAGTTGGTTCGATTGAATTGTGATTTTTTTCTACCTCCCTCCTTCCAACTATCGTACAAATGTTGCTCCTTATAAACTACATGCCTTCTCCATTTGAAACAAACATCACTGAAGTATATGGTTTTGAAGAGTTTAGTACCCTTTCTGGGTACTTGCATCCGCGCCTGAAGATCAATTTACGTTTTCCTGGGTCGTTACACAAATTGGTCTCATCATAATTGATTATGTGACTTGCGGGTACGTCCTTAAGCTCTCGTTCAAGCTCGTTAAAATATTTGTTGACGATATCAGAAGACACAGCTGCCCTCGACCTTTTAATATTTTGGCACATTCTTGATGACAATGAGTTTTTGTGACGAGTTAGAAAGGAATACACCCATTACGGCCAGGAGTATTGTTCTTGAACTTTTGTACAAGTTTTCCTTGGCGTTCAAGATAATCTCGCACTAGTAACCGTAAGATGAGTGAATCAAGAGGGTATCCCCAGTCGCTACAAACTCTCAACCTGTCAACTAAAACTGCCTCTTCTTCTTAATTTAGTGTTGTCTTCGTTTGATAATTTTTCACATGTCTATGAGGATAGTAGTCGGAATATTAAAATTTTGAGAACATTTCCTGTAACTAAGCCTTCTTTTTTTTGGAAATCATCAATGGCTTGCTTTAGATCTTCTGGTGTGTACTTCTTATTCTTGCTCTTTAGAACTACAGGTTGATATCTTCGCGGCATGTTTGCTGAAACCTGCATCAAAAACACTTATTATAGTATACAAGTAAATACCCCCTTCTTAGGAGTAATATATGTAGTCGTCACATGAAACATATATTACTCTATAGGAAAAAAGGAATAAAAAAAAACACGATTTATATCTGTGGGGTGAATAGGAACACGATGTTTTTGTGTTCCTATTCACCCCACAGATTATAAATCTATGACATCACAGTTAGTAATTGTTTTTCACATTCATTGCGAAAGAGAAATGGAAATGTTATTATGATATAACATTATATAGGCCTACAGGAAATAAAAAAATAAAAATCTTACGTCTATATTGACATTAATTTTATACTTAGAGGATAAGTTTTGTCGATGTCAAATATCCATGTTTTTTAATGGCGTTGTTTACACTCTTGTAAATATGAAAGAAACGATGCCAACAACACAAAACCGAACTTTCCAACGTATCATCATGTTAGCCAACTGGAAACAATTAAACATCTCTAAAAGAATTTTTTAGGGTAATTTTTTTCTTATTACATGAAGTTTCGTCCCTACTCACCTCACCGTTCCTATTCACCCTAATTTACGGCATCCATGTTGAGAATATAAAATTAACTATATGCATTCATCATACGAAAGCCCCTGTCAATTTTTCTCAACTTATTTTGTAGGTACTATCTATATGTTAATTATATATATATTTGACACGTTTTCTCAGCTCAGTGCAGTCCGACTCAAATGATGTGCTCGGCTCTGACTCTCGAAGGTGAGCGTAGGCTCAAATTCAGGCCAGTAGCACTGGGTGCTGAATTCTCATTGGAATTTTCCTAATAATGGCTTATGCTCTTCTCTACCATAATATTACCTTGCACTTAATTTAATATTCAGATCCAGTTTGTGCTATTAAATTACTTCACAGTGTCAAATAACAGACACGAGCATTAAAGCCTGTTGTACTTCAATTATTATGTTCGGCACGGACATATTTAGTTCAACTCTATAATGTTCTTGCCCATGTGCCCAGGATTAGAATTCTGATCTGCTGCTTTAAGGATTGTGTTTCCACATAAAGCTAAGCCTGGTTTATTTCCTTCAACTACTTCTCTAAATTTTTAAAGCCTTAAATGTTCGTAAGTAATCATGTTTACTAAAAGGATTTGTAAATAGTGTTGTACTCTTGATTTTTAGTCACGAGACCTAGACTCAATACCAATATAGTAGTCCTACACAATGCTGGATTTACGGAAGGGCTCAGGGGCTATAGCCCAAGGCAGAAAAATCAGAGGGGAAGCAAATTTTGTAATAAATAAAAACACTATTGATATTGAAAAAGTTAACATTATTTATCACTTTTTTACCCTACAGACAAAACTTTTTTTTATGTACACATACTCTACATCATGAAATGGATGTGTTTTATATTTCAACACATTTAATAGCAAGGTTTGCCGGACCGGGAGAGGGGCTAGACCCCTTTTTAAATAAAAAATTATTGAAATAAAAGCCAGGAGTTGAACAACAAAAAATTTAAGTTTGAGTTTATTTAATGATCATTACAGTGAATGTCGAGGGTATGGATAGGCTACGTGCAGTGTTATATTATACCGTAAAGTCCTTATGACTATCATTCATATAAGACTTCTCTGTATGGCGTTTAGTCTATAGTTTACACAGGACGGATTCTGGAGGGGGTAGGTGGTGACTGAGTGTGGGGGTGTCTGAAGGGGTTTCCTGGTTGTGGAGGGAGTAAGAGGGGGGGGGCACAGATTTGTGTAGTCTTTAGGCGGGAAAAATATAAATCCACCATTGGGCCTACATTGGATTTGGTTGGGTTTTTTTTTACCATTGTTAGCCATTGTTAGTGTAGTTTATTTAAGTTCACTCTCTTTATCTAGTATGAATATACTAGTTGGTTTAATCTACAAATATCAAAACTCATGCAAAATATAGATAAATGTTTAGACATATCAATAACCAAGTTATTGTAGCAACAACAAACCTGTTATTATAGTGATTTATTTTTATTTTGTTCTTATACTGTTTTTTAGTTTTAAGATTATTATGTTCTTCCTCTCCCCCTTCCATAAAAACGTTCTTACAATTATTATTATATTAAATTAATAAATCTTCATTTGACATCAACTTATTTATACAGTAGAGTCCTCTCACTTTCTCGTGTATATATATTTTTTACTACACCAGCGATCCAGAATGTTTATATTTCAGATGAATAAATTAATATGTTATAATCAATAAAAATAAATGTGTGGGTAATCTAAGCTTCAATTCCGGAATCCACCCACATTGTCAAGGGGAAATGTTTGCTGGAGATTGAGAACTCTGTTCTTATTACTATCCGTATTATAATATATTTGATTTGCATTTATTTCCCTTAAAAGCAAAGTCCCTTAATAATAAAAATTAAACCTAAAAACCCGGATTTTTATAGGAAGCCCACTTTCAACCACTAACATTGATTAAAGTGAATCAAATTTGACATTCTTTAAATGTAGACCATTATTTGATATACTAATCATCCTGATCCAAAAATTTATTAAAACCTTCCAAAAGTACTTTCTTATGGATTACTATAAAATCTAGCTTTACATCATTAGTAAAACCGGCTAATAGTGTTGTGGTCAGCATCTAACTAGGCTTAGCTATTTAATTATTTTACAATAATTATTATAGCTACAAATCACACGACTTGACGTATGAATATATTTAGGTAGTTTAAGTGGTTTTTGTAACTGTCAGATATCGTTGACGAAAATGAACGAATGGAACATAAATTCAAAGATCAAGACGTGATCTCACGTGAGAGTTTCCTTCTAAACGTTCCCGTTAGTGCTGTTACTCTACAGTTTTAGTCGTAGTGCGTCTTGCTGTCTTTGTTCTGTCTGCACAAGTCACAGCCGCCGCTCATTATCCTCGTATTTGCCTGGTTAAATAAAACAGATGAAATAGTGCTGTAAAAAAATACAAAATTATTGATTAGTACACTGTGGTTATTTGTTTATGAAATTTGGTTAATTTGAGTGACAAGGTGGATTTTTTTCAGTCAACGATGATAACTTTTTACTATATTATTAGTGAAGGATTTTGATCCATTTATCATGATGGATTAAAAATCAAGGCTATAATATTTGTTAGTTTTGGTTATAGCCACAAATAGATATCAAGTTCTTTAAATTGAAAAATGACACCTGGACATGAGAATTGAACCCGGGACCTTTGAATTAGTATACTGCGGTGTTCAGGAATCGTCCCGTGCCCAGGGTCATTCTTCACTCATATTTTAAGGCGGAGTGTAGTATTAATGTTATTTTTAATGTGTTAACAATATCTATCAAAATTGACTGTCGCAGATAATATGATCTGACGTATGAATACGTAAGAATAGATCCTTAGTAACTTTTCGATCTGTCAGATATTTAAAATTGAACTATACATGTGATGTGAGTTTTTGTGGGGGGGTGGGGGGTTTGATTACAGCTATTCCAATCATATAAAAACCAAACTGAATACCTTCGCTATTATATAACAATTTGATTATAAAAGGATGAAAATTTCGTTTAAGAATTGGCTAATTATGATAAATGTAGCCTGAAAGTTTGTTAAAGCACAGAATTCCTAATAAATTATTAACCATACGACGTATTCAAATTAAGACTTAATTAGATTATATATAAAAATTTTAAGCTGCCTCATATCTCATATACTTTTAGCTAAAAAAAAAGTACGACTGCGTAAAGAAAGATGGTGAGAGGGGGATGATCCTAATTTACTTAATAGTAGGGCGTCTGTGTCAAATCACCAGTCCAGTGTTCGATTACAATGTCCAGGTGTTATTTTTCAACAAAACTACAATTCAAATATTTATTTTAAAATGTTTCAGTTTCTATAGTTAACACCTTGAATGTTCTTTGTAAAAAATTAAGGGTTTTTAACGTGTATTTTATAAGCCGATTGATTTACCTAATGAATTACAAACAAACCTAGTTCATGGACAGACAGCAGTTCCCACTCCCCCTTTCCTCTACAGTCAAACACCCTCCTTCAACCACCTTCCCACTCCCCTTTTCAATTTCATGGCTGTGAAATGGCAGACCCCAATTTTACTAATCATAAATTCTTCTACTGAGACTGAAATTGAACCTGGAACCCTTGGTAACTTTAAAATGTTAAAAAAGTAATAATATAGGCATAATTAGGATATAAATTGCCGAGGAAAATGTAGGAAAGGCATAATAATTTCCTTGAAATAATACAAAATGTAACTATTTACAAAACTCAACGTATTGTGTGGGTTTTTTCTGTTAGCTACAGTTTATTTTTCATCTAACAAATATGTCAAACCCAATTTGGGCATTTTAGTAGTTTGATCAAGGGGCCTAGCTCTCATTGGCTGTTCTAGACAAACACGTCCCTAGCGGTGCTCTTACAAGCCAACACAATTATCGATTGTAGGAGGGGAGCAGGTCTCTCATTGGCTGATTCCTCAAACAAACCGAGTTATGTCGCTGATATATGTAGTTATCATAGGTAGAGTTTAATGAGCTTACTTGTCTTGGTATTGGTCTCTTGCTGACAAGCGAGATACATCGGGCACGTATTGGTAGAATCAGCAGCACGGATAGTGTGCTCGACTGTCACCTTACAGGCCTCAACGAGTTTTTTTAGTGGCGAGGATTGTTGCTAGGGTAAGCAGAGCTTGTTGAAACTGTACATGTGATAGATTGACATCCCTCCGTAGAACAATCATTGGTCAGATAACGATGAAAATACATTCCTATATGTGAGATGTGGAGCAAAGCCATTGTAAGAGTAATCTAATGGGACAGTGTGTGTGGGAACCTATCTCAAGTACAATTTGAACAAGCTCTGCTTTTCCTGGGAGCACTCCTTGGCACGCCACTTATTAGCTTATAAGCACTATTAATAACTTTCTTCTGGCGAATGAGGAAACTTTGTAAACTTTTGATTTTTTTTACTTGAGGTATTTAAAATGAACTTTCTAAACCGATTGATTATATCAGCATACGATCATTTCTGTGAACGAAAGCTAAAGTGCTACCAATCTTGCCGCAAAAGGTATTTTTAATATCTTCCAAGGTTTTTTACATACCGCAATCGGCATGGGACGGACGGCTTCACTTCCCCTCCAAAGGAAGTTGTGCTACGGATTTGTATCGCTAAAGAAAGATCCGTTGAACCCGGCTGGGTTTGAACCCATGAACATCGGTCCAGAGCCGAACACTTTAACCCTAGACCACCAAGATGGACTATGTTCATTAAAAATCTCGCACAAAACACTATAATACTACTATAAGCTTACAAAAATGTATCGGTTTTTTCCCCTTTTATATTTGTATCCATTATTGAAGGGAAAATTGCTTTAGTTAGGTTTGAACACTGACCTATTCGATCAGAATCACACGTATTATCTATAAGTTCAAACCTGACGACTATAATTTAGAATATAGCATCTATAAAGTGAATGCATTGTTAAAATAGGGTTTTCTTTGGTTTTGAACGATAATGTTTAATAACTTTTCCGACAAAGATAATTCTTACAAAAATAGAATCGAAATAAGCTGTTTTACTCCTGCAGAATATATGAATACCAGCCTATATACACAACTGTATATCAAGTTGTCAAACTATTTTGTAACACGCTAGATATATGTGATATTTAAACTTTTTTTTTGTATTAGGGATAGGCCTAAATAATGGTTATTTTCTGAACTGACCTATTTTAAATGAACTATACTTACAAACTAGCTTTGCTCTACTCATTAATTCATGACTGTGAAAAGGGAATCCCCAATTTCCCCGTTTTTTAAATCACACCATAGTCTAACCATCTCTATGGTCTAACTGTGCATGAGCCTCCATGAAAACTGTTTTAAAGCCTGAACAATTTTTGGCTTCTCATCAGTTTTTAAAAATGTCTTGCAAATATTAAAACTCTAATTTATTTACGATATTACCTGTATCTAAGTTTTATCTTGAATATCTGATTGAAATTTAGATTCAATGAGTGATATGTTGGCCTCGGACATGATCCTAGATATTTAAGACAATTTAATCAATACCTTCGAAGATAAAGTGATATATATATATATATATAAAGAAAATTCCGGACTCATTGACTGACTCATCAACGCCCAGCCCAAACCCTTGGACCTAGAAAGCTAAAATTTTGCACAGAGGTTCTCTTTATGAATAAATAGTCATAACCCCCTGTGAATAACAACCTAAGTAATTTTACCCTCAGTTTCCGGATTTTGCAATAGGTGGCGCGCGAGTCATTTAAAAAAAGTGTGGAAACGCGAACGAAGTCGCGGGCATCAGGTAGTTATGCTATCTGCAACTGTAATTTTTGATAGATATCATCAATACCTATAAAATAACACAAATAATTTAGTAAAATGTTAACAAATTTATCCGCAAGGAAATATGTTTGAATTTTCTCTACTGTTTTTCCAGCCAAAATCAGGGTATAATTATAAATTTGTTTACAGGCTTGGCCAGTGGAAATTGTACAGTACAATTTGTGTACATTATAAAGTTTCCTTTCATAGTGAAAGATACTTCCGTATAAATATTATATATTGTTATACATATGTTTGGCATTGTATAAGATGGCTAAATAGTAACGATATGCATAAAAAGTTGTATTTAATTTATTTTGGACAAACTATTGTGTCTTATCAAATTAAACATTAGGATACGGTATCTTAAGTGGAGTTTACTTCCACTGTTCATTTTAATAGTGGACTCTAAATTATAATTTGGAAAATATATTTAAAAATTACTGATTAATTGCTTCGTGTTTTAGCTAATTTGGTCAATGGTTTGTAAACATTCTTTTATTTTATTTATTATTCTAAGCGCACTTAAATTATTTTTAAATTTGAAATACAAATAAGTAAAATGAGGCTCGAATTCGGTATTTCCTTAAGAAAGTCAGTCATCTGACCACTAAGTCACAGCTCATCATCACCGCTCCTTGCACATAAACCAGTGCCAATTTGTTAATAGTCTAGTAGCAGCACCCGTTAAACTTATAGGGGCTCGTTTAAGTGTTCGCATGCGCGCGTCGACCATCTGTTGTCTGTCGGTCGCGCACATCCATTCATCGACTTCCTATTGGGCGAACACTCCCCCAACACCCATCCCCTTGTTCCTGCCTTGTCTGAATTATATACCACTCTCAGGTAAGGCTACCCCTATCTGGTTCCTCTTCCCCTTCTCATCCCACCTCGACAAGATGAGCTATTAGCCCCCACCAACTAAATATTGTCTCTCCCCTCCCCCCGGGCCATCCCTAGAGAGATTTATATGGCGCAATAAATGACTGACCACACTAACTTATAAACTGCTCGACTCACAAGTTCGCTAACTTGCCACTATTGTACTTAATTGTGTATTAAACCCCAAGTGACCAATTCATTGATAACTTACACACAGTGTTGCTACAAGAATTGTTTAGGCTCGTTATTTCTTATTTCACAATGGTATCGGCTCGTCGATATTAAATAACGAATATTAAGCACTACACAAAAAGGTTTTTGATTACCTATTTGTTGAAATGCTAGTGTTATAATTTCACTTGTTATAAAACGTCCGCACCATTCTAGTCCGAAGTTTATTTTTCTGAAATAAATAACCATTTCCAATGAACTCTTGAGGCGAGTCATGAACTTGAGAGTTATTACTTGAGAAAAACCTATGTTAAAATTCACCTGGACTTTTCCACAGTAGACTGTGACTAACCGCCGGTCAGCGTCTCTTGGGTGATTGTATTAAGAGATGATGTCGAGTGTAGTGGGAGGGGTAGGGGGAGAGGGAAGTGACCAGGTAACGGTGATAAGGACACGCAGCAAATCTCCGGGTCCACCTCCTTCGGTGCGGCCATCCTCGCCACGCAAGTTCTTCGCCCGCCTGTACGGCAACCTGGAGTCCTCCGACACCGACAAGACGCCCGCCGCCGTGGTGTCTTCGGCCCCACCATTTCCAGGACACCTGCCAGTGTTCCCCGTGCCGTTCCCTCTGTTACCCGCGCCTTCCGAGCATCCTACCGCCCTCAGGAGCCTGCTGACCTCGGCTGGACTGGAAGGACACTTTCCGGCAGGATTCTCCGCATTCCGTGAGTCACCTGGTTTGACTTCAACCTTCTCATTGCCCTATACATGCACTCAACTTCGTGTTCAGTTAGGTTGAAACATGAGGCCAAACATTGTTTGTCAACTAAGTTGAAACATAAGGCCATCCCTTGTTTGTCAACTACTGTAGGTTAAAACACGAGGACAAACATTGTTTGTAACTAGGTTGAAACATAAGGCCACCCCTTGTTTGTCAACTACTGTAGGTTAAAACACGAGTCAAATTATTTTTTGTATAATCAATTAGTAAAGAATATGGTTGCCCTATCAAATTTCAAAGTTATTTTAATTTACGATCCAAAGCTCAAAGGATGTTCTCTCTACTATATTTAAAAACCCTAAATGTATAATAAACTAGCAATTTAGGGTGGTTATAGCCTAGTACACCTCTTAAAATAGTTAGGTATGTGTTAGCACTCAATAATTATGTGACCCGCTTCGGTGTCCGCATGGTATAAGGTGCCACTCTGGTAATAGATGAGACTGCTGAAATTGGGGATATCGGGGTTCGATGTTTGTTGGGTGTACTGACGGTGTTTTTTAAATAATTAGTTCCCCACTCTCCCTCCCAGTAAATGTGGGTACACTTCCTTTAAATGTAACCTTCCCAATCCCTAACATATTAGTGTAATTATCATATAGGCGTATTACCCGAACGGATAATAAGACGCGGTGATATAAAAATTGTGCCGTGATGATAATAATATATATTTATAACAAAATTAAGACCCACACTAGTGTACACGTTGACTAAGACGTCAGTCTCGCGTGGTATAGTTTTCCCATGGCAAGGAGGTTGATGTTCGAGTCTCAGCTCGATTTACTGAGGATGGTTGAGCAAGCCCTCTACGCATATGATGGTATATTTACTCTAAATTCTACTTACTTCACCCCTACACTAGAAATGTAACTATTCGGTTAGTTCAGATGAGCAGAAATACGTGATGTAATTAAAGGCACTAGTTTAAAATGTTTCAATATCCGATTAAAGAAACCGCATATCTCTTTATGGCCATTCTTTCCATTGACGAGTTACACACCCCTTGATGTTCTCTTTCTCTTAAAGTTTCAATCTTTTATAATATTAATTAAATACGCCCTTAACCAGGAGGGTTTTGTATTCATATTTAATAAATGTCTTCATAGCTTGCGAGCTAAGACACCTGGGCACTACGGGATATAATATTTTCTGACTACTTCTATTAAAAACGTATGTAATTCCAAAACATACTTCAACTTTCCAATTAGGTTACTACAATATAATATTTACAAAAAGGAAACTATAATGTAAGGAAATAAAACTTCAAGGACCAATTTTTCTATAATTTTGCTTGAACAAAAATAAATAATTCATTATGATTTTTTATATTTAAAATAGTTCAATTAAATAAATATTGAAACATTACAAAAGAAGCAATTATTTATAAAAAAAATTATAAAGGGAAAAATAAATGGTTTTTTTTTCAAATGACAGTTTGTTAAATATAATTCTGTTATTTAAATTGCATTGAAAAGCTTTAAATTTTTAAAATGCATTTTGATATCGTTCACTATTTTAGCCTCGTCTGTTATTAATCATAAATCATTATTACTACTAGTTTTAGACAAATAAAAGTTAATAATAAATATACTAGTAGATCTGTGAACAATAGACCTCGCAAGGTTTTATCATTAGAACAATCTATTTGAATTTTAAGTTGAAATACCTTTTATCATTTCTCCTTGGACTGGACTGGATATTTTTCCTCAAATATAATTTTTCTTATCCATAAATATTAATATAAGGTAAATTATTATTTTTAAATTGGATAGTTATAACGGGGCAAATAGCTCAATTTATATTGAGAATATAAATCAATTACTCATGTAAATTATTGTATAGGAACTTGTACTCGAAAAATTAATGTATTTATTTTTTATCAACCAAAGTAGGGATAGTCACTTCCTTTTACGGTTCACACAGTATAGGCCTATGACACACGAAATGACTCTAGTAGACACAAATTGTAGTTTGGAAACGGTACTAAGTATTGTCCAAAATAATTTAATACAAATCTGTCTATTTATATAAGTATGCAATTAAAATTTGTATTAACATTCAAAGGAAGAAAATTAATTAAAAATGTTCCGAAAATATTATATTATCTTTAGCACAAATAAAGGATATTATTTTCTAGAATATTTATTTTAATACTTTTTTTAATAAACATTTTAAGAACAATCCAGACATAGAGGAAAGTCGTAAAAAAATGTTAGAACTTTCACATATCTGTAAGTTTCCGGAACGTTTACCATAAAAAGTCTGTCACACTTACTTATTTTTTATGCGTGTACAAAGTAGAAGTAGATATTTATTCATTTCCGAATACTATAATTTCTGCCGTGTTAATTTGAAAGACAAAAATACACTTTTATACTATTTTATGAATTATCTAGGCGTAATATATATATATTACGCCTGGATATATATATACATATAAAGTATATATATAAAGTTAATACAATTATGTAGATTTAGGTCTATGTGGTAACATTTCCCTGAATAATATTTATACTAAGAATGTTTGCTATGAACTGTACACTACAGTACCTAATACAAACCTTTTAGATTTCTATTTAAATCTTTAGTAAATAATTTGACACCTAAAATGCAAATAAAAATTAAATATTTGTACTATTTTTCACAAAAATATAAATACATTTTTAAATCTACATGTTCATACATGTTAGTGAAAAATGTAGCCTTTACACTACTCATTATAATATTGTCTCCAAACAAACAAATATGATTGTGTATTGCACAGTACATTCGTCTCTTTTTAGAATATAATTAATTAACTTATTTTGTTTATTTATCATAAAAATTAAAATTGTGATTAGTGGGGTTAAATAAATATGAAGACTATGATTTATAATTAAAATCTATTTTACCCTAAAAAAAAAATTACCGACACTTCTTGTTTCTCGTCCGGGCTACCCGTATTTTTCACTACTCTAGTGTAGTAGGCCCTAGGAAGGTATAAAATGAATTAAGGGAGAAAAGAAAACTTTTTAGGAAAAGCCCCACTTAATACATCCAGCGAGAATTCAAACCCCTACCTCCTATTCTCCAAACCAGGCTAGGTAAGCTTTAGATTTACGTTTCCACCTATGCGGAGTATGTACTGTACATAATTTTCTGCCAAACCTCTCAGTGCCCGTTAGGTCTTCTCAAATAAACTAAGATTTTTTTAATGATGAGAGGGTTGAATGTATAGGAAGTGTAGCCTTATTAGTGGGGAGGGAGAGTGGACAAATGTTTAGAGAAAATAACTTAAATACACCCGACTGGGATACGAGCCCTGATCTCTCCATCATCGGAGGTCCAGCTTATTGCGAGAGTGACAACTCAGTAGCAAGTGAGTCGGTTTGGTGTAAAACCGCCTTTAGACCAAAGGCGGAAGAAATAATTCTTAATGTAGCCACAGGTGTGGTGAATGAGAAGGGAAATTCTCCCCACCTCATGTAAAAATTGAGAAATTAGGTTGCTCAATCGAACATTTTAAAAGACGCAAACTGTTTAAACAAACTTGTTCACAATATATAAAGTACTGAAAATTGATTACTCAGTTACAACTGGCTTAGATGTATTTGAAGAAAATTGTTAAAATTGAAAATGTAAGAGATTTTAGTACGAAATGTGATAATCCTATCTTCCAATGATATGCAGGAAATATCAAGCTATAAACCAAGACACGACGTCAGGAAAAAGTCTATTTTACTGTGAAAGATGGTAAACTCGAATTCGCCACATTTGCATGGCCAATTCACCACTTGTGGCGATTGGCGACAGGGTTTCCCATCCCAGATATAGATCAACCGTCCATCGGTGCGGGTGTAGTTATCGATGCGTTGTGCTGTGGACTACGTGTATCAAGTGGAGCTAGAAGAACCCCTACACATTTTGTTGTTATAAAAGCCATAACTACATAAAACTCGTAATAAACCAAGTGTCGATGGTTTCAAAAGTCAACAGAGCTACACTACGATTTATATACAGTAGGAAGAAACTTACTTACTCACTCTATGGCAGTGGTCCCCAAACTGGTACGTACGATTATTCCCTGTTGTATGCCGTAAGAAGGAAAAAAATAATCAAATTAAATTAGTAGAAAGATAGGGCCTCATTAGAACTTATAATTAAATTCGAGCCAAGTCTAAAAGTAAAACAGATCTAATCAATGATTGGAGGGATGGCGACACTGGTTCAAGCTCAGGTGCTCGGTGCAGCCCCGCAGTTGCTATTATATCTCCGGTACAAGTTAAAGATGCACTGAAGTAGGAAATATTCAGCTTTATATCTGTGGTACTCGAAATTACGGAAATTGTTGAAGTAGTACTCCATCCAAAAATATTGGGAGCCGCTGATCTAAGTCATTAGAAGCTAGAAAGTTAATTGGCGCACTTACAAAAGTACGCCACCCAACCTTATATTGAGCTAGCTCTTTCCAGTCCACCTCACTACACTCTCTCCCAATCTTTAACTTGTTCTATCCAGTCCACCTTATTACACACGCTCTCTTCCCGCTGGGTTTGTCAGTCAATACCCTGAACAAGATTATAGATTCTCCCAATGCGTTTTCATGTCATGCCCACCGTGATCTATGAGATTTGATTAGCCCAACAATGTCTTGTGACGATAACAGGGTATGTAACTCATAATCATGTAACATCCTCCACTCTCCAGTGTCTTGATCCCTTTATGAACCAGACATCTTCCCTGGCGCCTTGTTTTCCAACCCCTTAAATTTATTTTCATCATGTAAGGTGAAAACCATGTTTCACACCAATAGAGAGCTACCGGTTAAACTATGATTTTTATATTGGAGTTTTACATTCCTTGACGGCAGACAAGGTGTTAGTAACTTACTGATTGAGAAATAGCATGCATCTCCAGTTTCCAATCTAATATAGTTTTTGTTAGTTAACATTTTCCCTAAATATTTGAACCTATTAACCCTATCAACTGATATTTTGTTTGCAATAATATCTAAATTATCCTCCTCGATCTGTGCTCTCTATATGATCATATACTGAAAATTATAAAAATTACTAAAACAATGTTCCTCTATTCATACTTCAAGTCATGAAGAGTATTCTATATTAATGATAATTATAATTTTTGAAAAGTGTACACATGATTTAACAAAGTAAATTTTAAAAGGAATTTTGTTATTTATGCTTACAACTTCTCCCTCAATACCATAATGTCATTCATACTAAACTTCAGCCAGGCTTATTAATTTTTTTTCTAAGAATTGTAATGAAATCAAAATAATTATAAAAGAATTTTCCTTTGAAACATTCAACCCAACCATATTTTTATTCGCCCCTTTCTAAAAGGAGTTATATTTATAAAAGCAGATATCTGTGTGACATTCATCCCTGTTAGAGATGTAATACCATCCAGCTCACGTCTTGGACGAATAACAGGCCTTTCTTTCGAAATAAGGGAGCCTCCTTTTCGTATCTTATTACCTTAGCAACGGTCAAATAAAAAAATAGTGTAAAGAAAGACGAATAAATATACCCTTGACCAATCCTACTTTGTATATAGTCGACATCGTTTAAAAATATATACGCACTTTGAATTGTTAATCGGATTTGTGGACAATCGTGGTTTATATTCTATTTCACAATCTAGGCTCAGGACAGTATCAAATATAAAATATTTCACTAAAGGTTGTATTTTGTATAGCTATCTTATTATTGCTACCATTACTCCCTGGTTATCCCCTCCAATTTATTATTTATACTCTTTCCTGTATCTTATTTAGGATATTACGTAATAACCTAACTAGCCTTTGAGACTATCCTATCTTGTGTAACTTCTCTTCAGTGAATATCCTCAGAATCCCCCCTCATCCTGTGCCCTAAGATAAAATAACTATTACCTGCATCACTGGGCACGAGGTTTAAACGTCAGGCTCATATAGTTTAGTTTACTAGTGACTGCTCAGGGTTCGAACCCCAGGCGGTAATAATGAGGATGGATTCTAAACGAATACCTTCCTCGTGTCTACCCCTTTGGTGAACGAAAATAAGGAGCCTGGACGGTAAGTAAGAAGTGGTGGGAATTTTTTTAAAAGTAATGATCGAGTAATTTGTAGCCAGCAAGAATAATTTTATTGGACTGAGCCGTACTGAAGAAATACTTTATCATATTTATGTCAGAAATATTTAAAATTATTTAACTTAGTATAACAGTAAAATTGTTTATTCTGAACCCTAAACTTGAATAATATTTAATAAGTTTACATCTTTAGAAGTAAATGTATATTATAAATATAAACGCCAAGTAAATACACCAACATAATCAAGATGAAATTTATGCCGTTCGTCAACCCATTCTCTCTGGATTATTTTGTACTACAGCTCCCAAGTGCGTAGAACACAGTGCCACAGTCGGCCATTGTTTGTCGAGGGAGATCACAATAGTGGTCACTCTAATAGACCGTGATTCACTAGGTTGAGTAACAATCACCGGATTATAGTCACAACGATACAATAGCTTTGAGGTATTAATCGTGTTTGTTGTGGTTTGTGATTTATTACGCCTATACAATGATTACGTCTCAATGCTTGATGACATGATTCAATGCAATAATTATCATTGAGACAAATTACATTTTATATCAACCAACACAATACATTTTATTTGTATTCAAACGTTGTAAAAAATTGTTATTGTGATCTCTTTTTAAACTTTAAACAGATAACATAATATAATTGTGAGATTATATGTGAGATCTCATTTAAAATCATATATAGTTCCTATTTATAGGTTCATATTATATCTAAACAAAGCAACGTTTAGTCTGAGTTTCACTCGGTTTTTCAAGTCAAAATAGGAGGGCAGAATTTTTAATAATTCGATAACAAAATAAAGTCTATCCAAATGTTGTTACCACTATTTTGACTTTAAAATGCTCGGTTGTCTTATTTAATTTTATAGCCTACCATAAAAAAATACTCGCCAAAATATAATAGTTATAAAACAACATTCGTTTATAAATAGTTTTTTGAAAACGCTTTGTAAGTAATTATTGGAAAAAGTAGAAAGCCGAAAATCTTTTTAGCATTAATTTCGTTGGTAAAAGCTATTCTCAATCTTTGAGCCCAGAATTTAACCCAATAAAAAATAAATTTCATATTTATATTCCTTAACCTTATGTAGATAATCAAATAATTATTCTAGATAATCATAAAACTCGTTGCCACACTTCGTTCGCTATGCCTATATAACAAGCGAGTCAGAAGCCTTTTAAGCCTCTTTAACATTATATACTCGTACGTTATAAGTATTCCATCATATTATAGGGCCAACAACAAACTCAGCAGTCGCTCTGATTTAATTTGTTTACTTGCGAAAATTGTTTGCACTGTCAAAGCTGATAGATGAATGTCAAAGCTGATGTAAATGTTTCTTTTTCCCACGTTATTCCCTTCATTTCTTTTCCTTGTTTTCCTCTTGATACTTTAATCATATTTTCTTTTGGCTAAGTGGTCATAATGCCCTAAATTAAAAATACAAACAAGAGTACATGCGTTAACAACTTAATCGCTTCGATCAGTAGCAGGCCAGGATTTTTACGGGAGGGTGACAGGGGAATTAGTCCCTGGGCCTCTATAAATCTTTTTCAATAGAAGATGCTTTGACATTATTTTATGTACTGTATGTATCAAAATTAACTAAAAACAAACTAAATATATAGTAATTTTTTTAAACAAATCTAATTTATTGTGATGTCAATATTTACTAATTCAAATAATATTTTTAGCCTTGAGATTTTAGAAATTAATTTTGTAAAGAAAAAATGATAACGTCGGTTTGTTAAGAAGAAAAATATTTGTTTAATTTTAGGACCTTAAATTTTTCAAGTTCTGGAGCCTACACAGCTCTAAATCTGGCCTTGTTTGGTAGCTATGTTGACACTGGAGCTCATTTACTGTCGGTCATAGGCAACCTTCCGCCCCAACCTCACAATTAGCACCGCCGTCAACAATGGCATCAGCAGGTTTAATTTTCAGAAGAAGCCATAGGACACTATTAAAACCTTTTCGAACATAGCCGAACCCTTTTTTAGTTGATGGAATCGGATAGGGTTTGAGAGAACTAAGAAAAATAATGGCATATTATGATTAAAATATAATGTTCAGCAATGCAATTAAATGTAATTATTAGGAGACCTGATGGTCTAGGGGTAAGGTGTCAGACTTCTGTGCTGGCGGCCGGGGTTCAATCCTCGGTCCCGGCACAAATTTATCTGATTACCAAACCCTTCCTTCACCTCTGACAAGACATCTTGTGAGTGTGAGGAATGCCAGGTCTTCACCGTGGTTCGGATTCCACGTTAAACTGTAGGACCTCCATTTCATCTCACAATCATCCTACCATTACACATTAGCGTAAGTGCGTACAACCCGAACGGGTAGTAAGACGCGGTGCTAATAATAATAATAATAATATTAATAATAAATGTAATTATTATTAATTTCATTCTGTTCATTATTATACACATTAGTGAGTCCACAAATTGAATTTTCTTGATTGAAAGTAAATAATAACCAAACATCTCAAATGGAAACTAATATTAAAGTATATCAAAGAAAGAAACATCCCTGCGTGTGACAATGCCTTTCAACAATAAATAGTGACTAGCTATAAGTTTTTCTTCAATGCCATGACATTGGGTGTCTTTAATTCTCCTCGTAAAATCTAAAAGTGTTGTTTCTAATGAGTAAATTGATATAGAAATATATTCTTCGTAAAAGTGAGCGTTTGTAAACCGAGAAATGAGTAAGGTATATTATGTATATAGTATATATAAAATTATTATTATTATTATTATTGTGAGCTGGCTATCTTCTCTCAAACCGCTGCCACGTTTTTGTCCCCCCTCTCGCTTCCTGGCCTTTATTCTTCAATTCTCTGATGAGTTACTTTTGCAGTTACCTTCTTAGGGGGACGGGTATATACCAAGACAAAGATCGGTGACACAGAAATAAATATTAAATATTTCAATTATATGTACTCAATGCTAAAATATTTTATATAGCCATTTCCATTAGGACATAACATTTCTTGATTATATAGACTTGTTATAAAATATATTTTTAGACAACTGCCGGGGTTTGTACACAAGAAACTCAAGGGATGTATAGATTATGGCCATCGGCCACACTTTTAAAAATCCCTGGCTCTTATAATAGGTTAACATGTTTACAAAAAACAATTTTTGAAAATGGATAATATATTTGAGATAGTTTACTTTATTTTATCGGACAGTATCATATTCCTGTTATTTTTAGCCAAGACTTAAAAGCGACAATTGGTTTTTTTTTTAATTCTTTCCAGTTTAGTTTAATTTTTAACACGAATCAAATGTGAATATTATGTTAATTTACTAAATATACCTCTTGAATATTATTCAAATATTTTGTATTAAAACCCTAAACATGATCAACTATATATAACTATGGTGCGAAAATAATAATTCAAATACATGTTTTGAAAATTCAAAAGGATGAAAATCCTAAATCACGATGGTTCTGAAATATCTCACACTGACATCACATTTTTATAGCTTCATTCATCCGGAAGAAAGCGCTATTGGCATCATTATCATGTATAGTTATAGAACCATTGCTAAATTGAGTTTTTGTTAATATTATAGATATCTTATTTCCTCATGGCTATAAATAGCACAAAGAGTTGTTAACAAGAACTAACTTCACCACACAATTATTATTTGATTCATGTTTGCACATGTTTTAAGATCCCTGCATCTACTGAATTACATTTTTTGACACTGAATATGAAGTTGGCGTGTTAGTCAGATAGTTATAAAAAGAACCTTTATCAATGATTCAAAAATATACCCAATCTAGGCTACTTTCACGTAATCAAACGTTAATGGATATGTTTCCCGGCTGATATTTTTTACAGCTGTCAATTAGAGATGGTAAAACTCATTCAACGTTGGCTACTCGATATCGGGCAACACTTCTTACTACCGGATCAGGTTATCATCATATTTACACAAATGAAGTAGGGATTGAGTAAGTCTAATTTATAGGAAATGTACTCGCAATTGCACGAAAGGATAGAGTAAAACTACTTAGTAAAAACATGTACAACCGTTTGGGAATTTTAACCCTGACCTACCCAACACCGGCAAAACTTTCTAAACAAGACTGATGCCATTTTCGATGTGCCCACACTTGTGGATTAGGCTACTCTAAATTATTGTTTTAAGCTCCATAGTATCAGCCCGCAAGCAAGCCATACCAACTGAGCTGCCGCCATATGTTGGCGAAGATAGTGCCAACATTTTCAAATATAGAATGTCATATAGTCAGCACAGCGAACACTATGGTCATCAATATCAGTTTTCTAGACCGTAGTTGCTACTTCTTTGTTCAAGTAGCTCCGCATTTGTCCTCACGAGGCTGCGTTTGACCCCGTACCAGACCTACTGCTTCTGAGAAAAATATGGAAGCACCAGTGATCGAACACAAGACTTCTGTATATGTAGCCAGAAACTATGACCACTAGACTATAGAGTAAAGAGGCTCTGAATGTTGGTTAAATTTCTGAAAGTAAGAAACATTACCATGAATGATCCGCAATCAAAACATGAGTTTTACTTCATTCCGTTAATTTGAAGTTGACAGTGTAGCTCACAGGGTTCGCCACAGATATCACTCTGTACAACAATGGCGACAATAATACTTGATGTTTGTGTAATCCTCTCTCAAATGATGGCAGCACTGTTGTACTGGGGGAAAATGAAGAGGAAAACACGATTCCAGTTTCAATGTTGAACGAGCTCGCTGAAAACGTCACAGAATCCGTCTCACTCACTCACTCCAAATCCTACGCCTCGATTCACCGTCACTCGATTCTCGTATTGTCACGTTCTTATCTTCTTAGCACCTCCTACCTCTTCCCTTACTCATACCAACCTAACACTTTTCTATTCTCTGTGAGCTACCATTCAACACCTGCGATAAAACTTAGTTTTAAATGCCTTACAAAATATCTACACACCATCATTTCTCACAAAATTAATCATGTAATTGAATGCACAAACAATTGACATAAATTTTACCTATACTTACATTGTAATACATTTTATAAAACAGATTCATTGTTGTTTAAAGTTGTGACATCACTCTTAAATCATCAAGGGCGCGAGAATGAAAATACAAAATTGTAGAGGAATAATTATTAAGACGGGACGATAATGTACGAGTATAGACAAAATAAACTATTAATTATTGTTGTGTGTTTAATATTTTTTGATAAAGTTCATTATTTTATTCGAGTTTTCAAACACTGTGCAGGGTTACATCCACACACTAGTTTGTAAAAATAGTAATTTGAATTTATAAAACATTCTAAATTATTATGTACAGTAACAAGGAGATTAAATATAAATATCATTTAGTAATATACTAAATATAAATAATGTTTAAAAATATATTTGTATTGAGTTACACAGCTAAAATAGACAAAAAAATATACAAACTAAATAATGGAAACATACAATAGGTTTCCAATTTTATTTTATTATTATTTTAAACATTAAATTGGACACATTATTGTACACTTTATATCCATCCTTAAATCATTTTACACAGTTTAAATTGGCTGGGGTTTTTTAAAAGAAAAAAACTCTTTTGTGTTACCATTATTTATTTATATTATATTTATATTTTGTTTATTTTAGTTGTGTAACTCATTACAAATATGCCTTTAAATCCTATTTCTTTTTAAACAATAATAAAGTTCTGTGCTCATTATTTTAAGTACCCAATAAGCAAAACTTGTTTTAATATTACTTTAAATAGTTTCACTTAGTTCTACAATTTATTTAGTTAATTATAAATTTGTTTAATAAATCCAAAATTAGACGTCACTACAGCATTA
This sequence comes from Timema shepardi, assembly GCA_902151425.1. Taxonomy (NCBI): domain Eukaryota; kingdom Metazoa; phylum Arthropoda; class Insecta; order Phasmatodea; family Timematidae; genus Timema; species Timema shepardi. Next base: position 108,822 of record CABFVX010000399.1, read on the forward strand.
AGAATTTTATTTTGTAAGTAGTGGATACAATATGTTAGAAAAGAAGTACATATTTTAATTTAATAACATTTACTAGTAAGTCTATTTTTCATTGTTAGTAACAAGAAGATTAAGAAATAGCTTTTTTGTGTTTGAACCTTTAAGTGAAGGCATAAATTTGTATTTCTACGATAAGAATGTTAGAAATATTTAGAAAGAGTAGTTCGTTTGCAATAAAATAGATAAAGTATTAGTTGCCAACTTGATATTTTGTCCACGTTTGTTTATTTCTAGCGTTAATAATATAAATAAGGAAGTCAAATTAAAATAATCAAAACTATAGTTATTATAAAAAGTTGCTTTTGTGTGTTTTTGTTAAATTGTAATATAACATTATATTTATGTTTAAGTTTATATGCTTGGATAAATGTCTACTGGTACGCTAGAAACATATATAATAATACAATAATTGTGTGGGGCTATTTTTTAAAGTGTACGAATTTGTTTCTAGTGACAAGTATTTACAGTTGGTATTGCCGTTTCCCCTACTCAAACTCCAACATCGCTCAGCCCGCACATAGAAACTTGTTCGACTAGAAAGACTATAATCGCATCATAATAATATTTGGCCGAGGAAAAAGAGTTGTCAGTTTTCGCATGGCTACGTTCAATGTTGACGTCATATCATTGTAAACCAAAATACGGGCGAGCTCCGCTCCGAATACTTTGTTTCATCCCCGGACAATGTGATCGAAGTTTTCATTACAAGTCTTATGTTTGAATCCAATCCATACTATTATTTATTGATAGTCGAGTTAGGAAACATTTGACAAGGTAGCTATTCAAATTCCGTACAGGTATTAACACCAAAAGTAATATATATCTATGATAGCTAGTATATATATTGAAACTTAATACCTGATTAGATTATTTTCTATTATTTATGTTCATTACATAATTTTTACAAATAAATACACTACATATTAAATACTGGTTAGTTATCCAATTTTAATAAACAGCCATATCTGAAACTTATCCATAACAATTATTATCATTATATCCCCGCATCGGTGGCCACATAGACAAAGACATAAGTCTCATCTGTCCTGGTTTGCCGGTGATGAGAAGTTCACGGTTTGAATCACAGTTATTTGTTCTGATATGATTTTCCTGAAAGGTTTCCCCCTCTTGATATACGCAAATTAGAGTACATTTTCTCTAAATTCTACCTTATTCATAATTATTTCATCAGTGTAAATATGAGTACGGTCCAGACGAGTAGCAAGACATGGTGCACGTAAAAAAAAATTATCATATAGATTACATTTCCCCCGGCAAACTAAATATCAATACCATCTAGTTTGTCTTTCTGATGACGAAAAGGTCAGGGTTCAAATCCCGGCTGGGTGTACAAATGAGGGCGTTTTTTCCGAAGTTGTTTTCCATAATCTCCCATTAAAAAATATAGGTACTTTTTCTCATAAAGGTATTTTCCTCATTCATATCCCGTTAATGTAATAAATGCGCATTCCATTGACGTGGAACAAATTAAAAGTACCTTTTCAAAGCTGTAATCTTTGAATGATTAGTTTAGTAAAATCTTAAACATATACTAAACATAAACTCTTGTGGGGAAACAACGGAAATAAATTACATAGAATCCAGTAATATACACATTTCAAAAGACTGATTGTTTTTATATGTGATGCATATAAGATGAAAACATAAAACCCGAACATTCAAAGTTGTAACGGTTTTTGTAATAAAAAAAAAAGTATCTGTCTAATTCATGGACCCTGGGTTTAAGAACCTTTTCTGGAGCCAAAAATATACTAGATATAGTCTACTCCAATGTATATCTATGCACCACAGGATAATCTCTGCAGCTCTCGCGCTCAAATACTAGGCTCAACACAGAGAATACTATAATGATCTTTTGTCAATGTTGGCTGCTCTACAATCATGTTTAGTACTCTATAGAAGGTTCAACGTGGGAATAAATTATGTCAAAATGTATTCAGAATAGTACGTGGCTGAAGAGACCAATTATATCCGAACGGGTAGTAAGAAATGGTGCTGAAAACCATTATATGTGTATTTTATTTGCTCTATAAAAATTGAAAGGAAGAAGAGTTTATACAAAGATTTGGTTCGCCTGGCTGTATCGTTGAACGCAATAAGTTATACTGATCTAGTATGCGCATTGTGTGGACTCATTGGTAGGGGCAATGTACCCATGCAATTTAACGTTGTTTGGACAGAGCTAATCTTGAGAGAAAAATCTGTAAGATAGCGTTTGTGTCACTGAGAAAAAGGTGAGAGTGGGTGCTAAAGGTCCGTCCCGTTGAGAACCAAAAAACCTATATTTGTCAGCGGTAGACTGGAAAGTCTTGAGCTGAAGTTTTGGGTAGGTCAGATAGGGTGGGGGAGGGGGTGAATTAGCAGGTAGACACTCTTCTTCTCTGTCTATTATGAATAAAAACTGTAAGTGAGGGACCGAACTATTATTATCACTGCTTCTTACTACCCGTTCGGGTTATACGCATTCACGCTAATGTGTAATGGTAGGGTGCTTGTGAGATGAAATGGAGGACATACAGTTTAACGTGGAATCCAAACCACGGTGGAGGCCTGGCATTCCACACATTCACAAGTGGTGATCAATACACGTCTTGTCAGAGGTCAAGGAAGGGTTTGGCAATCAGATAAATCTGTGCCAGGACGGAGCATTGAACTTCGAACCCCCAGTACAGAAGTTTGACACCTTACCCCTAGACCACTAGAACACCCTGAGATCGAACTACACCGTCGGTTAATTTTTAAAGTTAACCTTAACTTGATTTAAACACTAAGCTCATTTAGTCTATTTTAACGATGAATGGTGGTCAGATTTCAAATTCCGAATGGATAAACAAAGGGTGCATCATTCTTAATGGTTTCCCTTTGTCTCTCTATAGAAATGTGGGTACATTTCCTCTGTTTTAGATATTGCTCATCATTAACACACTATTTTAATTAATAATAATATTAATTAAACTCACTAAGTGTGCGTTATACAGATATGCCGAACTAGTAGTGTGTTGGGAAAGTGGGGGTGGGGGGGATGTTAAGTATTTAAAGCATGATCTCTACATGATGTCGAATATGAGTATTTGTTAGTTATAGTTCTAGCCTCATCTACATATTGTTTAAATTAAAAAATGACATCTTGAGGCGGGAATTGAATTTGGGACCTACAAATTATGTTTTGATAGTTGTTATAAAACTAATTCGTTATATCTGAACAAAGGAGAGAAAATACATTATAAAAAAACATTTGACAAGAAAGGTCATAAAAAATAGTGATTTAAAATGTAGGCCTATGTGTGTGTTATGATTGTGGAGGGCGAATGGGGGAGCTGAAATATCGATGGTGACATTCTGTGCACAAATGCTCATATTGTTAGTGTCCATCTGGACACGTCTATAACCTGAACTTAGCTAATACAGTAGTGGCTCTCAATTTATGTTACGTGATAACATTTTAGGTTGTTTTTTTTTAGCATCGCGTTCTGTTAGGGTTATACGCCTTTGTAATTTGTACTTTATACTCTAATCTTAAATCTAGGACAGACACAAAATCCACCTCCCGGCCGTCAATTCATCACTGTGAAAGGGTAAGCCCACATTCTAACAATGATAAATTTCTCGGCCATGCCAGGAATCAAGCCCGGGACCCTTAGCTCCGTAGGTGGATGCACTACCAACGGATATGAGCTTCGTAACTTTCTAGCATGATTTTTTTTCCAAGTTATATCCCCAATCAAATTTATAGGTTTTTTTTACAAAAGGGCTCATTTGTTTTTAAAGAAGGATTGGGGGAGAGTGCACACCATAAACTTCCTCACGACTGTAAATAAAAAAGATATATTTACTTACAGCTCGTAAGATAATTATTTGAGCTCGTAAGATAATTATTTGAAACGAGTTAATAGACATTGTTGCACATTCTAGCAAAGATCTATTGGTAACTATTGGTTTTATAAAAATATATATTTCAAATAAAGATTTTTATATTTATTATGCCTTCATTTTCAAAATGATAAGTTATTTTGTATCTCAAAGATGTGCGGATATACGATAAAAATTGGAAGTTTCCTTAAGTGTAAATTACCCTCAAAGCTATTTTCATGAGGAAATGTAAACGTCCATTTTGTTTTAATACTAAACAATACATACGAGTTTTAATCGAGTCGACAATGAGTGCAGGAAAATCCCCTTCATCGAGCTCAGCTCCACTCCACACTCTATCTTGGTAATAGAAAGCTTCTTCATCATTTTCTGAAGGCTGCATGGGTGTGGGTGACATTTCTCAAAGCATGACATCCTCTCTAATATGACATAGAAGTGAGAATGCATTCGGTTTTAATGTGTCTTTGTATGTAGACAATTTATTACTAAACTTATTTTATATACAATTACGTGCTAGGTAACACGCAAAGAAAGCCATTATATTTGCATACATTACTTATAAAACCAAATTACTTTGCAAAAATCGTAAAATACCAAATTAGGTCTTTAAAAATTAAAGAATATTATATATAATTTAATAAGCCCATTTCCGGTTATAGAAATTACCAGGAAATGGCTGAACAGATTTTGACAAGTGACCACTTATTTTAATGATTTGCTTAAGTGTGTTTAAGTATACAAAATAATTAATTGAATATTGCATTTATTTGGCAATTTTTTACGCTATTAATTGAAGGTTCATTGAAATCATATTTATTTGAATTGATAAACCTCCTCAAGTACTTCTAACATTCCAAATATGAAATCTTTGCATCATTTGGTTTTTTCTAAAAATTGTTTCATTAAATGCCAAAATTTCAAACTTTGAGTAAACACTGTGCAAAAAAAATACATTTAATCTATATTTTATACACTGATCCAAGTTTGGTTTAATAAGACCTACTAATATATATATATATATATATATATATATATATATATATNTATATATCATAGTATTAATTATGGGCCATAAACCCTTAAGTTTATTTTATAGCTATTGTAGCATTGCTTTTGCAGGATTTTGGTAAGTCCGTATCTGACAGTTGCAAAAATTAACTAAACTATGTTTATATACTCATACGTCATTTCATGGGATCTACAGGTACCAATTGCTATGCATAATATCAATAAATATAAAATAACACTAATATTATAGTAAATTGTGATCAATTTTGGATGCGAAATGCAGTTATTTCCTTACATAATACCACTTTAAAGAATCAAACTTATCCACGAGTTCAAAAAGCTACTCATGTGAATTCAGTAATTAAACCAGTGACCTTATTTAAATTTTGCTTACACTAAATTCATTTTTCAAATGCTCTAAAGGTGATTTTTTAATGACAAACCGATTATACTGAATCACTAACCAAGATTTAGAGTTTAACCTAATATGATGTAAATCAAAATTATAGATTCGATCATACTCGCATCAGTGAGCACGCAGTCTAAACGTTAAGCTCGTCTAGTACGGCTTGCCAATGTAGACGTGTAGGTCGAGGTTTTAATGGCACTCGGTCTAACTGAGGGTTCTTTTACTATCAATGGTTTACCACTCTCCCTCCATGTAAATGCTGGTATATTTCCATTAAAGTCTTCCTTTCTTATATAAATCTCATTGGTGTATTTAAAATGCGTTAAACCCAGAGGGGCAGTAAGTCTTGATGTAAACAAAAATTGTTTTGGCTCTGAACTTAAGGTGGGAGTATAGAGGACATGAGAAAAGGCCAGTCTTTTTTTGCAGAAAAACTTTTTTGGCCAAAATAAATAAAATATTGCTCCAGTAGAAACACAAGAGCTTAATTTTCTACACAAGGTGATATAAACAGTTGTTGAATATCTTTCAAGAGTGTCCTGGAATGTAATGATAACTTTTCTCTTTATTTATTAATTTTGTTATCTAATGCCGCTATGCTCATGACAGATATTCAACAATTGTTGGGATCACCATGTGTAGAAAATTAAGCTCTTGTGTTTCTACTGGAGTAATGTTATATTTATTTTGACTATATAAAATGTTTTGCTATAGAAACTGAAAAAACACTGTCCTTTTCTCGCGTCCCCTGTTTCTCCACCTAAAAGCCCATAATTATTGTGAACCAAATATTCCTGTTCTGACTAATAATATTAAATTTAACTATTCAAATAAAAGGATGACAACTTAAACTTGTTAAAAAATAATTTAATACATAAGTTTTAAAAACTTGTACAGTACATTGGATAAAATAGCAGTTAAATAATTTGTTATTTTCTAACTGGTTTATTTCTCACGTTATTGCAAATCGGCCCTAAGCTTAACTGTTTTCATAAATTTTATAATTTAGATGGTAGTAAGACCTGCCTGACTCACTAGCCATTAATACATTTTTATTTTTTGTCGTATTAGTATTAATTTCTGATTAATCCAACAAATTTGACAGACATGTTCTTGCGGCAGCTATTAGGGGCCTCGGGGATATCCAGGATATGAAGAAACCGTGTGCTGCGCTATATTAAGATGTTGCTAGAAAAACACTTTTAGAAAACACAAATTACTTTGTTTTTGTCAACATTGATAATATTTTACTATATTATTGCTATTGTTTTATAGGTATTGATAATATCTATCAAAAACGGCAGCTGCAGATAACATGTTTTGTCGTAATATTACGTTAAGGTAGATCTAGTGACGTTTCTATATGTCATAAAAATATCTTCCTATGAAAATTAGACTATAACAGTGCAACAAAACGAACACTAACGACACACAACTAGCACGTGGTTATTTTACCACAGCCATGAAGACAATACCTGGCGACTAATGAAAAACAAAGGCAATTCGTCCCACCTAATACATCCCTCCCCCTGGCCAGCTGGGTGTCTACATGGCGGGAGGGGTGATTAGGGATTGGGACCCAGGTTCTGGTTACACGTGGTGGCCTCCATAACTCATAATATCCTAATATAATGGGTCGCGTTAGGTCCCGCTATTAATTATTTCTTTAGTCGTCTTGTTGGAACTAGGTGGGGTAAGGGGACCAAACACAACAGGAAACACGCCAGGGACCTCCTGATTATAATTATCTCCATATTGCTCGTGTCCACCAAAAGGAATCAACGCTTGAAGATAAACCAAGAGGCGCATTGTTTGATTTATTTATTTTACTTTAATTTACAGCAGAGTTAACAGCACGTTCACTGTAACGTAAAATTGGAGTTTGATTCCTAGCCGAGTGCCTGAGAGGTGAGTAAAACTCACTCGACCTAGCGAATAGTGGTGTGCGAAGGCCACTTTTTAAATGTGTATCGAAGTCGAAGCGAATCTTGAAACATGCAAAGAAAAGTTGAAGTTGCAGCCAAGGATAGGGATTAATTTACCGTTATTTCGAGTGTTTAAATCAACTTTTAAGTACCGACGACTTTTTATCCATGCTTACGTTATGGCTGTTGCTATTTCATTACTTGTCAGTGATAAGATACTGTCTAGAAGCGGTTCTAAAACTGTAATATCTTATTCTTAAAATGCGTAATAATTATTTAGTGAGATATAACAAAATCAGTTAACAATTTATAGAAGATTATTGTAGATGTCGAAGCGAGGGAGTAATGACCTTGGACTTTTCAAAGCTTTGCACATGGCTAACGATTATTCCCATACTTGTTGTTTTATATCCTTCCCACATGTGAACACCAGATAGTTTATTTTATAACAATTTTATGGTTTATAGTTCTTACATACTGAACAATTTGAGCTGTTGATATAAATTAAACCACATTGATGGGCATGTGGACTAAATATCAGGCTCACTTAGCTTGGTTTTCCGTTGACGGGTGAAGGAATGAGGTGGGTATAGAATCCCGTCTGCCAGTACTCAGGATAGTGTTTGTCCTAAATGGTTTCCTTCGCTTTCTTCACGAAACTGTCGGTAAATTTCTTTTAAATTCTACTTTACTATTACATATTCCATTAGAATAATGAATATGCAGATAGGCTGAATGGGTAGTAAGTAATGGAATAGAAAGCTAATTTTTCTAAGGGGGCTCGCTAGTCGTACTATATCTTTGTAAAATAAAAGTTAAGTTGGACTTTAGGGGTCCATCCAATTACATGGGGGAATCAGGACTTCCTGATCCCCACTTTCTACGCCCTTGGTAGTAAGACGTGGTGGGAAAATAAAGTATTCAAGTATACTAATAAATATAATGTGCTTTAACTATTTGTCTAGTTGATATGACGTGATGTAATTACGATGTGTTCATGAAGTTCCCCTGAAACTATCTGATATATTAAATAATTTAAACTCAAGAGATAGGTTGAAAACGCATTTAAAATGCCGATTATCACTAATTTGGATTAAAGTGTGTAGTACTGAACGCCTTACGTCCTTAATACTGCACGAAGCACAGGCTGGCACTCGACGAGCAAGACAAGAATACTCGTGGATCCTCAGCGCTCTCGATGGCATTCAAACCAAGTCCCTAGTGATAATTATTACTTATTTTACTGCAAAAATATGTTTGATTGAAATATCACTAATTTGACTCGGAACTTAAGCTTGTCTTCTTCAAGCTATTATGTTTCCATTCGCCATAAGTAATCTTAATGTCTTCCTTTTATTTTCCCTCTTTCATATTTATTAGTTACTTCGCTGTTAGCATGAAACATTTAAATCTTTCTTTAAAATAAATTCCCAGTCCACCACAGGAATTGGTATCAAGCCATGTACGTTTTCTAACAGGACGTTGAATCTGATACATCTTATTTCAAGCCAATTATGGCTTTCAAGGGATTTGTTGAAGCTGAGCATTTCAAGAATATATATATATATTTTTGTCAATGTGGAATAACGCTTGAAATATATCGATATAACGGGTCTCGCAATAAGCTGCGAACTTTCGTCTGAATTCTTCTCAATTTACCTGTTAAGAGTAGAATTCTTACATTACGTATTATTATTATTATTATTATAATGTCTAAGAGAAGGATTGGCATGTTCAAACTAAAATAAAATTTATTTGATTTTCGATTTATCACTTTTAGATGCGCGAGGTATTAAATTGCATGAAAAAATTACTCAGAAGGTGCTTGCAGACATTGTATTTGTTTCCAGGATGTTAAAAAATAAATATGAAAAAAGCTTCGCAAGTTTTTCCAAGAAAACATAGACGCCTTTATATTTTATACATGCACCGTATTTCTTTGGGCCATATATATATATATATATATATATATAGTTGTGATTCGTAGGTCAGGTCATCCCCAATTCGACCTGGACTATTTGTTATTCGTACAGGCGGAGATTTGTTTGACTCCCGAGACTAGACTATAAATACGGCCCTAAGTAGCTACACACAAAATAAATGCACACTAACAATCCCGGTTTTAGTGATAGGACACTTATCTTTCTCTGCGCATGCGTTCTTATTGTTTCAAGGCGTTTGGATTGGATTGTGTTGTGTTGCAGATGAGGATTTCAAAATGATTTACTTTTAAGGGACTGCCATTGGCAGTGCCAGCTGAATGCCATCGTGTTTGAATAACTTCGACCCAGGAGGTTGAGAATCAAGTTGTAGCCGTATCTACAGTCTAATCTCAGGAGTCAACTAATGTAATTCCAGAAACATTTTTTATAGGTCTTACCGTTTAGCCACAAGAGACCTCCAAAGAAAGGTTGGCAACGACTTTAAAGTTGCTCCGCCATTATGAATTTTTTTGGGGGGTTAGAATTTTTTTTTTTTAACTTTTTGGAATTTCCCCGTAGGTTACAGGCTAGAAGCTAGAAGTTTGCCAAATTTCAAGTTTCTAGCTCCTCTGGAAGTGGGTAAACATTAATGTCAGTGAGTGAGTCATCCGTGTGGCTTTATAGTCATATTTGTTCATAGTATATCGACGTTTTCCTCTTACTTCAAAATATTTCGGAGATGCGAAGGCTATTGTTGTTGTCAAGGTGAAAACGAAGGATATTTGGGCCTCTACTCTGATGATTCAAAGCTCTAGTATCAAAAACTCAAACTTCCAAACCATAACAAATGCAAGGAGGGAATATTTAAGAAAAAAAACAAATACAAATTTGCCTGATAAAAAGGCCGAAAACCATTTTCAGTGCAGCTTATCGGGTTCGAACCCGGGTTTCAAAATCAACTGTGGTGACCACTCATGGATCTCAAAAGGTAATTGCATAAATGTCGATACATCTGCGGGGCTCGCATGACACGCACGTGTGAAATTATCCGATGGCCACACTCATGATTACAAAGTTCCTAAAAGTTCCGGATATGTCAATTAATAACCTCCTCTTCCGGTGTAGGAGTGTGATGGATCGCCCTTACCCCCTCTACTCCCCGCTCACACCCTATACTTTCACACCTCTTCTTACATGGCACGTGCTCGGGAGGAACGCAGGAAGCATGTTAACAAAGTTTTTAAAAACTCGTGAAAAATGATTAGTGACCCTAATAAGGCCACAGGGTAGTTGTAAGTGGTCCGACCCCGCTTCTTTAGGGGTGAATAAATGGGGATTGTTCCCACCCTCAAGAGATGAGGGAAGACCTTCTTAGGACACTGTGGGGCACCCCTGTATACGTAACAGCTGCTAGGTAACTAATTTTATTATGTTAGACTCATCCCTTAAATTATAAAACACTCATAATTATGTTAATTACGGGTTGTAGTTTATATTCAATGTGAGAGAATGTGGACATCACGTTACGAATCAACGTTCAATCTTCTCCAATAGCTTTTTGAATTAGTTGGGTTTCTGACCTATACATTGGTATTAACATTGGGTATGGATTATATTATGCTGTTAACATATATATTTTTAGATAAATGTTGAAAAATCACCTTTGACCTATCATGTGATTCTTGTGTCCAGGCTTAATTTATATAAATGCAAATATATGAATATATATTTGTGTATGTACAAGCAAATCTATACACTTATATAGGTATATAGATATATCCAGTAGGATATGGCTAGTTCAACATTGATTAATTCGAAAATTTGGATAGTTTAAGCACACCACGATTCCCCGTGAAATTCATATTCAAATCAATTGTAGCATTGAATTCGAATTTTAAAAGGAAATATTAGGATAATTCGAATTTGTTCTCGTTTTAAACACACTCATAAGCCTATGCCAAGGTTTTCATACACATTTAGATTTATTTACCCATAGTAAAAGAGAAAGCGAGGAATTATCCACAGACGTTAAGCGGGTTTCCTAAAATAGGGGATGTATTGGCTCGGCTTTCATCGTTTCTGTGAGACTATGTAATCACGTAACGACTTAACTAATTTGAGTCTTCAATTTTCGTGTGTTGATTTTTTCATGTTTTTATGTTTTCATTGTTTTTTCATGTATGGATATAATGTGTATGTGTTTAATATAGCATATATATCATTCGTGTTTGTTTATATGTAGCATATTTTGAAGTAATTGATTTATTGTGTACCACATGCTTGATAATCATAAAACTGGTTGGTTCGTATTTTGTATATTTTAAATTATTTATATATATATACATATATATATCCCTTATAATTCGAATTTAAAAGTTATTTTATAATATACTATACTATATTTTACTAGAGTTGGAACGCTATCATCCTCATTTCCTCATACCCCTTGAATCCTATGGTATGCGATGGTTTAGAGATTTTTAAAATTTTAAAAAGAGAACTAGAATAAAATTAATACGAATACATAGACTTAAAATCCTAATTTCAAGCAAATTGGTAACAGTAATGACATAGACTTGTGTAGTTGAGAAATTAAAAACGTTACAAAAAAATTAGGAAAAAATAGTTTTAATGTTATTAATTTATTCAATAAGGGTTATACTATGTGTTTTTTTATAACGCAACAGATATGACAAACAAAATAGCGTTTGCTTTTAACAGATTTTTTCAAAATTCACTTTTATATATTTTGATTACGGGTATAATACAATGTAAAATTTTAAAGATTGATGGATTCGAGATTCGAAAGAAAATTTAATATTTAAATTTGAAATTCAGATTCTATAAATATAAGATTCGACCCATCTCTAACATATAAATATATACACGTGTTTTTATATGTATTGTATATATGGGCCTTGCAATTCACTTTGTTCCTCTATATGTTTGTCTGCCCGGGGCCACAGCCTAAACGGTTGAATAGATTATGGTTCAAACTTAATATTTATATGCTATAATGTCAAACCTAAACCGTGATTTTGATTATATCCCTAAAATTAAGGTTAGTTTACTAATAACTGATATTTGCACATTTTAAATGAAAAAAAAATGCTTTAAAAACGTTGTAAAATATTATTTTCTATCTGAAGAGTGTTTCATTTGATTACTAAAACAAAACAAAAAAAATTTTATAGGATACATTATTTAATGGTAGTTTAAATTACTGATAACTGATTTTAAAATTTGATACCTAATTACAATAGACTACATGAGAAAGAATTATACGGTTGGGTCGTATGTATGTGTATAAGCCTTCTCAGATATAAATGGTAGGGCTATATTAGACTCAGGCTGTCAAGGAGAATGGATTGGCAATCCCGAAAAGAAGACGAGTGTGGAATGAAGTAACGGATCTTTTAATGCGTCAAAAAGTTTTTTTTTTCATAAGCTAGTTGATAAAAGAAAATATATCCTGAGTGTTTGTGTGTAAACGTGTTTTGACTATCCACGGTTAAAACCATCTTCAATGAACCAGGCCAGAATTCGATCCTAGACCTAATCAACTGTCTTGTTGCCAATAAAATTGTTTAAAATAAATATACAATTATTAAGCCATAGCTGAATCATGTAACTATGAATTATGAACATTTATGGGAGTTAATTCTATGCTATTAGGTGAGTGATTAATACTCCTGACACTGACTCAATATGCTGGGGCTTGGCCCTAGCCAAGTGCACTGGGAGTGCTGGTATTTCACATCCTTGGTGGTGTTTTAAGGTGGCAGTCGGGAGACCTACCCTGGAAAATCATGGACCCCTATAATGGAAATAATTCTACACGTATACTTAATTACTCTATGGCATTAGGAGAAGTTCATTGCCGCACTTACAAAAGTACGCCACCTATCCCTATTTTGAGATAATTCTATCCAGTCCACCTTATTACACTCTACCCCCATCTTGAGCTAGTTCTATCCAGTCCACCTCACGACACCCTATCCCGATCTCGAGCTATTTCTATTCAGTCTACCTCATTAAGCCGATATGCCTATCTTGAGCTAGTTTCAACCAGTATATTTCATTACACCTTATATCTTTCAGGTTCATTCAAATGTTACTCTGAGCACGGTACTTGATTGTTCCATTCGCGTCACAATCATATCCTGCCTACCGCAATTTACTAGACTTAAATATCCTAACAATGTATTGTATTGAGTACAGGGTAAGTAACTTATTATTATTTACTCTCCTCCACTTCTCAGTAGCCTTATCTTTTTTGGACCAAATATCTTCCTAAGCACTTTGTTTTAGAATATACTAAAAAAAAATTCATTTCAGGTATAAAAACTTAACCAAAGTATTTTTTTAAACTTTACTAATCATTTTACATGTAAAAGGCAAAATATTAATTGATTAAATTTTAATAGTAATCTATAATATGCCTTTTTTAAATTATTTTATTGAAAAACTAGATCTAGCAACATTCCACACAACAGATAGATTATGGTATATCTGTGTTGTATGGGGTTTAATTTTCTTCGCATAGTAATCTCAAAAGTTCCTAAAAAAATTGTGATAATATAAGCAATATTTGACCCGCTACGGTGGCTGCGTGGTCCAACGCACTACTCTCGTAGTAGACGAGACTGCCGTTGACGGGGAGATGGAGGTTCGGTCTCGATCGGGTGTACAGAGGGTGTTTTTTCTAAAGAGTTTTTCACTATCTCTCTTTCTCCACGCAAGTGCGGGTACACTTCTTCTGAAAATAACCTTCTTAATACCTAAAACCATTAACATTATTATTTAATAAACGTATACCCCGAGCGGATAGAAGTGGTGCTAAAAATATATATGTACGCATTTGGTGAGAAACTTTTAAAATAAACAGGAAAAAAGATCATGAAATTCCAGGACAGTCTTGGCAGATTATTCAAGAACTGTTAGTATCACCACATGAAATAAATTAAACTACATGTTTCTACTGGGCCAGGTTTTTTATTTATTTTGATGAGAAAAAATGTTTGCTATAAGAAATCTGAAAAAATATTGCCCTTAACTCGCAATCCTCACAATCCCATCTTTATGGCTTTTATAAAAGGATTCAAACAGTGTTATTCATTGTAATATTATACTATAAAAACCCACACACACACACATATTGTAACGAAAACACTAAATTTGCATACCCACTTCATTGGCCGCATGGTCTAAGGTGCTACTCTCACAGTAGACTAGACTGCTGATAATGGGAAGATGGAGGTTAAAATCTCTGTTGGGTGTATTGAGGGTGATTTTTACGAAATGGTTTTACACTCTCCTCCCAAGCAAATGCGGGTACACTTCCTATAAATATAACCCTCCTAATATTTGAATACATTAGTGTAATGAGCTCATAAGCGTATAACCTGAATGGGTAGTAAGACACGGTGCTAAAAAATATGTATTTACATTTATAACGTCAACTTTATTGTAGAAAGACCCTCCCACCCCTCCCATATGAGAAAAATTAGTTCTCTAAGCTCTTGTTCAAAACAATTCGTCTTTCTACTTTCTCTCTGGAGGCAAAAGCTTGGTCAGTTACTGCAAATATCAACATTTTCCTCCAACTATCGTAGGCTATAAAGTAACCAGTGCCACGAAGTGGAGTGTGGACAAAAGCCATATGTGAGACATGTGCCAGGGGAGCACTTGACATGGCGTGGAAACACGGGGCTTCCCAGGAGGATATCCTCTGCAATCACTGTCGTCAGCTGTTATGTCAGAGGCTCGGACATGCTCAGGATCGTTCAGAGGTTGAGCCTCAAATACCAAGGGAGAGTAAATACTCAAAGTCTAGTCTTGATTTGAGGCTTTAACGTGCAATTTCTAAACAACACACCAGTACAAGACTTACAAACTAACGTAGCTTAACGTAACTTGAAAGAACATCTAGAAATATACACCCAATGCTTTCACCTAAATATATAAAGGGATAATGAGACAATACCGCACACAATTTAAGTCTAAATGTCATTGGAATGGCCTGTATAAAATACAAACTTTATTGCGGATAAAATTGATAACATTTAAATATTTTATCAGCGTTGTTTTATACGTAATGATAATACCTAACAAAAGTGACACAGATAATTTGACTTGACGTATAGACCCTTGAAAATATTATTATTAGCATCGCGTCTTACTACCCGTTCGGGTTGTACGCACTTACGCTAATGTGTAATGGTAGGGTGATTGTGAGATGAAATGGAGGACCTACAGTTTAACGTGGGATCCGAACCACGGTGGAGGCCTGGCATTCCCCACATTCACAAGATGTCTTGTCAGAGGTGAAGGAAGGGTTTGGTAATCAGATAAATCTGTGCCGCGACCGAGGATTGAACCCCGGCCGCCAGCACAGAAGTCTGACACCCTACCCCTAGACCGCCAGGTCACCCCTTGAAAATAAATCTAGTAGCGTTTCTAGCAATCAGGTAAGATCATTTCTTATGAAAATTGGACTGTGGTGAAGCATACAAGCAAGGAATGGAAACAGGATCCTCTAGACTTGGATGGTCAACCAAAGTACAAGGGACCCGCCTCGGTGGCGTAGTTGTCTAACGCGCTAGTCGTGTTGATCTCGACTGCTGAGGATGGAGAGTTCGAGGTTCGAATCTCGGTCGGGTGAACTGTGGGAGGGGGGGGTTCATAAATGGTTTTCCACTCTCCCTCCACGAAAATGTGGGTTCACTTCCTCTAATTCAACCTTCCCAATTCCTAATCCATTAGCGTAATATAGTACTTATAGCGTATAACCCGAACGGGTAGTAAGACACGGTGCTATATATTAATTAATTAATCAAAGTACAATTGATTAGGAGTTCACTATGAGCATGGTCTCAGGTCCTGTTTTAATCATCTTGAAAACATATCTTTGTGTATCAAATAATTAAATAATATGTAGTCCTGGTTGTGACTGGACCACGTCGTGTGTTTCAGTGGCCCGGCGCCGTCGCAAGGAAGGTCGCCCCAGACGCCAGAGGACGACGTTCAGCAATGAGCAGACGCTGCGGCTGGAACTGGAGTACTCCCGGAGCGAGTACATTTCCCGGAGCCGGAGGTTCGAGTTGGCCGAGAGTCTGGCGCTGACGGAGACTCAGATCAAGATCTGGTTCCAGAACAGACGCGCCAAGGACAAGAGAATAGAGAAAGCTCACCTGGACCAGCAGTATAGGTAACAGACGATTCACCAATGACACCCCAGTGTTACCAACTCATACTACCTAAATCTCGCCAAAAGTGATCGAAATTATCTAATTTCCCACTCGGTGTTAGCATGGTCTAACGCGTCACGATCATAGTAGATCGTATTGCCGGTGACGGGTAGATCGGTGTTCATATTCCGGTCGGGTGTACTGAGGATGCTTTTTTTCTAAATGTTTCCCAACTGTCTCTCCCAACAAATGCGGGTAAATTTCTTTTAAAATTCCATCTTCCTCATCCATATTCACTAAATTTAATTACTGTATACGTATTTATGGGGTACTTAAATCCGGTGAAAAAATACCCCGGTAGATTAGTAGTAAATAAGAAGAATTCCCTATTGTTCAATTTTTATATTTGTTTCCATATAAAATAATGTTGGATTGAGTAGATACAATGCGATATGACCAAGTGTGTGCCGACTTAAAAAAATAGTTCAGAGTCTTTTCGATCTGATGCGGACATACGTATGCCAACCTTAAGAGCTGCGATTCTTAATTAGTGCGGTAGCGCGCCCTTTGGAAAGGGGTGGGGGTTTACAGTCTTTCAATGGGGCGTTGACGTGACTATAAACCTTGGAGGGGGGGGGGGTTATTAGAGGGGTGTTTACATTTGGCGGTCTAATGCCACAGTTGAAGCATTTAAGTTTAATTTTATTTAATAGAAAAAATTAATAAAGCAGAAGACCAATAGCTTAGTTTGCTAGAAGAAGTTTCTGAGCCTCAAAATGACAAAGAATCAAAGCAAATCTTCAACAGTAGAGGACATTAAGGTGCGGCAGAAGGAGGCGTGAGTAATTTTACAGTTTTTGTAGCATTACATTTTTTGGCCAAAATAAATCAAATATTTCTCCAGTAGCAACATGGAGTTTAGTTTTCTACACATGCTGATATCAACAGATTTTGAATATATGTCAAGGGTGTCCTGGAATTTTGTAAAAAACAATTAAATAAAGAAAAAATGTGTTGACACAATTCCAGGACACTCTTGGCATATATTCAAGATTGTTGATATTATAATGTGCAGAAAACTTAAGTCAATGTTGCTACTGGAGAAATATTTAATTTATTTTGGCCAAAAAATTCCCATTTTTATAAAAACTGTAAAAACACTTGCCCTCCCTTCTGCCGCACCTTTGTCGTGTGACTAAACCATCATGTGAAATTTCCTGCTATACGGAGGAAAACAATATCACTTTATATTGTATTTCCCTCTTCTTATTTCGTTGTAGGAGGATTAAGCTAAGTGAATCGCATATTAGTGAAGAACTGATATTTTTTGGATATTGTTAATTGTGGTTATTAAAGACTATTACTTATTACCTTTCAATTATATACCAGATATTGTCAAGTCAGCCAAAACTCATCAAGCTATTCTTACTATCTTATTACTATTTTCTTATAATAAATATAATTTTATCTACTTTTTTATAACTAGGTACGTATATTAATAAATCATATTAAGAATTCAATGTGTGATCCAAGTGCAATTAGAAAAGCCTGATAATACAATCAGTAATAAATCTAATAATAATTGAAAATACATTCTATCCGTTACTCATATTTTAAGAAAAGAATATACTTAGGGCCAGTTTCATAGTCAGATTTAGTACGCCTCAAGTGTGGCGCTATACTAAATACAAGACGACACCTACCTGAACTTCAATGGAGTGGGTCAGTTTCATATGTGAAACTGGCCTATTCCATTTTGGTCTAGGTTGGTGTCGTCCTGTATTTAGTATCGAATCGCACTTTAGGTATGCTAAGTCTGACTATGAAACTGGTCCTTAATCTAAGAGAGCAGACTTTTTTTATTTTGTAAAGGAGCTTTGGTTCTAAAAGGGTTTTATAACGCTCCTTTGGACTGTGGGAACCCCGGTGCGAGTAATACAATAGAAATGGCGAATCTAATTTGACAGTAGTTTACCGAAGAAAGTATGTCAAACCAAAAAGCGTAAACTGGTATATCTGGTCGGAAGCGAAACCCGGACTCCACGAATTGAATCTAACACACCCAACTCACGTTCATCTCTGTTAGTTAATACAGACTACTCATCACGTTGGTTTTAATTAGGCTGACTACTGATTTGAGAAAGTTGGAGGTACATAGGAGGGCAAAAATTATCTTCTCTACACAGCTGAGTAATTCCGTCGACCAATTTTCATCATTATTACGAGCTTATTGAGTGGCTAGAAGAGCAGATTTGTCTAACTACTGTGCGAGATAACCATTGCGTTATAATGGGGCACGGAACTGTTCGAGGTTCGTCTTACTATCATGGTAACCGATCTCGTCACTTGAATAGCGGAGAGTTTGATCAGCGATAAGTATCAATAGGAGGTGAACCCCCTAGCTCTTAAACCGTGTCACTCCAATTTGGCCACGTGAAGCAGGGCTTAGCCCATTTATATCGACGATCGTTAGTTTGTACAGTGATAGTGTACAAAAATACATAAACTTTTAGAGGATAATATGGAGTAACTGTTTTCACCGTTCTCCAATCATGAGCAGCTGTCAGGGCTATCCGCATATTTATACTAATAGAGTATGAATGGGGAAGATAAAATGTAGATGAAATATACTCTCATTTTCATGACGATAGAGTGGAAAAACATCTACGATAAACCATCCTCAGTACACCTATCCAGGATTCAAACCCCGATCTCCCCGCCACCGGCAAATGAGGCCAAACTAGGATGATGCCTGCGTTCTAGACTTAGAAGTGAAATGAAAAAAAAAAAACTTTGTTAGAGTGTTTGGGGTACGCATTGTGTGGAGCTATATTTTAAGTTTCTGTGCCGGCTGGTTGCAGGAACTATTTTTATTTTCAATGTGTTTTACCATCTTTATAAGTTGTGCGGTCAGTCATATTTCTGACAAAAAGTGAAATGAGTGGTTGTTTTCGCTCGTGGACTTTGTGAGATTGCAAGGCATGATTTATTATTATTATTAGCACCGCGTCTTACTACCCGTTCGGGTTATACGCACTTACGCCAATGTGTAATGGTAGGGTGATTGTGAGAATGAAATGGAGGACCTACAATTTAAAGTGGAATCCGAACCACGGTGGGGGCCTGGCACTCCTCACATTCACAAGATGTTGCAAGGCATGATGAATGTTGATTTTATGCTTAAATTACGAGTTCAGAGCACACGTGCCTAAAGTCTAACTAAGATAGGAAAAACTTTTTTTTTAGTTATAAATATTACTAAAATAATTTTCATGTGATATTCAGCGATCACTATTAATATATATTATCGATGCCTCAAAAATATTCTAACACTATTATTAACCGTAAAAAAGTTTGTATTTTCTAAAAGTTGCTTCAAATGACCAATCGTAAGAAAATCAAGTGATAGTTTCCTCAATCAGGTCCTCATATCTGCCATCGAGTGCTGGCGGAAGTGATCACTGACAGACAGGAAGTTCAGGATGTTGACCAATGTTTCGCACCTATTGTGACCCTACCGAAGAGGCCATATGGCGCTCCCGCGGCTACAAGATTTACACAGCTACAGTAGGCTCACAATAATTTGGGTCTTTTCTGACAGTTGGATATAGATTAAAAAATAACAGTTCTATATTATTCATTGGTGACCTGGCAGTCTAGGGGTAAGGTGTCAGACTTCTGTGCTGGCGGCCGGGGTTCAATCCTCGGTCCCGGCACAGATTTATCTCACAATCACCCTATCATTACACATTAGCGTAAGTGCGTATAACCCGAACGGGTAGTAAGACACGGTGCTAATAATAATAATATATTATTCATTCACTTTGAAAATCTGTTTTTTTTAACTTGTACCAGTGATGGTAGCTGGTTCTATTTATCAAACTGACAGAATAAATATATAGTTTAGTGCGGATGAATAAGGGACTATTTTAGGCAACTTTTCAAGTTTCAAGAAATTCCAAAGATATCATGAATTGACTATATGGTAGATTTATCCTGTTCCCGTTGCTAAGTACTGGTAGTTGTAACGATCGATTACGAGTCAAGAGATTACTAGTTCGGTTCTGGATGGCTTTGACGGAAATAAATATAATTTGTGTACGGGTTCATCATGTAATATAATAAGTAAAAATCTAAGCAATTTAAGTTATGTCATAGATTACGTTAGTTTGCGAGTCATATACTGAAATATCATGTGCTAAGGTACCTTCGAACCTACCCATGCGTAAAATAATGTGAATAAGTAAGGAAGGCTCGATAAAAAAATAGTTTAAGCTGAATTAAAATATAGTCGGGATAAATTTTAAAATTTTCTCTTCAAATGAAAGCAAATATGTTTTCATCAATTTGTGATGGTTTCGAAAATATTGTGTGTGTGTGTGTGTGTGTGTGTGTGTGTGTGTGTGTGTGTGTGTGTGTGTGTGTGTGTGTGTG
>CABFVX010000399.1:129816-143748 GCA_902151425.1 Timema shepardi
CGGTGGTCTTGGGGTAAAGTGCTCGCCTCAGGACCCTATAATCGTAGGTTCAAAGCCAGATGGGGTCGATTGATGATTCTTAAGTGATAAAAGTTCGTAGCACAACTTCCTTTGAAGGGTAAGTAAAGACATCGGTCTCATGTCGACTGTGACATGTAAAAGAACTCTGAAAATACCTTTACTGGCAAAATTGGTAAGCCCTTTCGTTCTCTTTCATGGAAATTCTCATGCGTTGATTTAATCAATCGGTTCAGAAAGTGCACGCTAAATACTTCAAGGAAGTGGAAAAATAATTAATAATATTAAGGCATTGCTTATTTATGATAAAATTGGAACATGTGTGGTTAAAAAATGTGTTTCAGACAAGTAAATGAAAGCTTGACTACAAGATTTAACACTTCAGTCATGTTTCTCTCATTCATGGACGCTTATATATATATATATATATAAGCGTCCATGAATGAGAGAAACATGACTGAAGTGTTAAATCTTGTAGTCAAGCTTTCATTTACTTGTCTGAAACACATTTTTTAACCACACATGTTCCAATTTTATCATAAATAAGCAATGCCTTAATATTATTAATTATTTTTCCACTTCCTTGAAGTATTTAGCGTGCACTTTCTGAACCGATTGATTAAATCAACGCATGAGAATTTCCATGAAAGAGAACGAAAGGGCTTACCAATTTTGCCAGTAAAGGTATTTTCAGAGTTCTTTTACATGTCACAGTCGACATGAGACCGATGTCTTTACTTACCCTTCAAAGGAAGTTGTGCTACGAACTTTTATCACTTAAGAATCATCAATCGACCCCATCTGGCTTTGAACCTACGATTATAGGGTCCTGAGGCGAGCACTACGACTATTATGAATTATTACCAGATAAATAAATAGGTTCAGAATGTACCTTAACATTTGTAGCGCACCTCAGTGGTGTACAGGAGATACAAAAACAATTAAAAGAGTGTACACACACGTGTCCCATTTGACTTTGTTTCCATGTTACAGCCAGGTGATCCCACTAAGCTGTTTGTACACCGGAATCGTTATCTTTCGACCTGTTGTTGTTCTACTACGTGAGGAATGCAGGCTTTCATTCAGGCCAAAGGTGGCCATTTTGAGTACTTCCTATAATGCTAAGCGGCTCCATATTACAGGAGTACAAACATGACTATATTTCGGAAACAGGGTCAAATGGGAGACATGTTTGTATAAACATTTTCATTGTTTTTTTGTATCCTGTCCACCGTTAAGATGGGTCCTAGATGTCACAATACATCCTGTATAGTATAATTAGGTATATAGTTGGCTATATATAAATAATTAGCTTTTGGGGGTAAGGGTGGTGAGTAAGAGCGTTTGTAAATGAGCAAACTGAACATGTTTATCCTGTACCATAGACCTACAGTTTAATAAAGCCCTCGGACCATTTCGTCTACCTACCACAGCTTTTGCGTGATATTTTATTTGTTATATATGAAGCCGTAAACATATACAGCGTGAGCCTGGAGTATCAGTAATATATGTATGACGTATACTAATTGTTATATTATATGTATTATTTATCGTTCCTACTCAAGATGTAAACAGATATGGGTGATTATATTTTTCGAAACACTCGTTATAGTGTTACTCTTTTTGAACGATCTTAAAACTCTGGTTCTGTGGTTGACATTGAAGTTATATTGGTTACGTGCGTGCTTAGTACTTTTATGAGAAAATATCACGCAAATGCTGTGTTAAGTGGATGAAGTAAATGTGAGGCTCTTATTAAACTGTAAGTCCATATTACAAGATAAACCTGTTCATTTGGACCATTTAAAAAGGTTCTCTCGCCGTCACCTAAAAAAAGAATAAATAAACTGATTATATTAATGTTTTATATTCAAGCCGACGAGGATTCCAACTAAAGCACTGGGTATCACAATCTAAGTCCAGGCATAACGTGTATTCACAAATTATACCTATATTAGCTTTAAAAAAGCGACCATATAAACAAAACAAGACACCTGTTTTTTTTTGTTATCACCTTTGGATCACTAATATTAGCACCCTCATCTCTAGAGCTACCTATCTGGTCAGCAATGCATCACACGAGATAAGCGACACCCCTAGCTAATCAACAACCATACACTCATCTAACGTTGCTTGTTAGAATTTATTATTAAAATTAATAGCCTTGATACACAAGAGTTGCTGGCGATAGGTTGGGGTGGGAGAGAATATTTCACCTTGAAGGGATGTTTTAGGACGAGGCCATTGAAAATCATGGGCATGTCCTATCAACGGTGAGAAACGTCCCACATGTTCATCCCTTTGTGAATCTATAGATGTGAGAGATTACGATGAAATTATGGGAAGGGGGGGAGAGGAGGGGAACTTTGAGTGAAATGTGGTGAAGTAAAGTTGTTGTTTTATTTCTTCATAGTTATCTTTAAGTACATGTGTAAAATAAGTGAGAATTCGTGTAAATGAAATAGAGATAGTCTGGATGGTAAGGGGGATGAAATGTATTGTGATCGTAGTCAAATAGGAGGGTTAACTGTCACAGATGCGTCGGTTAGCCTGTTGGCTACAAAATATATTGCTGGCCGAACGGAGCATATACAGCTAACACATGAACCCTGTTAACCATAATGATAAACAGGCCATGATGAAGTGGTCTCATGCTAATACATAATTTAGTGGCATGTCAAAGATTGAAGATACATGTTTAGATTTGGAAAACTTGGTATTGAACTGTTTAGTCAAGTTAATTCAAAATGTAGTGAATTCACATAACTTTGCCACTAAATAAGAAACTTAACGTCGTATTTGGAAACTAATTTTCCAACCCCTTAATTCGAATCCGAAATATATTAGGTTTTATTGATGAACTTTATATATATTTTTTTATTAATGAATTCAACGCAAAGGCTATGAATGGTTTATTCTAATAGGGTAAGGATGGTAGGAGGAATTGTAACCAAATTAGCATGAAACGATCATGGTAACAACACAGTGCTAAATAAAATGTGAAAAAATATTCGACTAAATGCAAATAACACACGTGATGATGTGCTTTAAAACACTGTTGAAAAAAACCAGCCCAATACACCCTTTCAAGATTCGAACCTTGATCTTCACGTCGCCAGAAATCTAATATATTGAGAGGCTGACGCCTTATACCACAATAATACCTGTGTGAGTTTCATTGCTAAGTGGGCTTTGTTTCAACGCAATCATTTATTTGTCGGTAGCCCATGAAACAATCTGAACTCGATTTTTTTTAACAATAAAAATATGAAGGAATGAAAGTAAAGCCGTCGGTTCCATTTATATTGTTGCATGTAAAAGAATCCTGGAAGGTATGTGAAAATGCCTTTCCTAACAAAATTGGTAGGCCCTTTCGCTCTCGCTCATAGAAATTTCCGTGTGCTTATATAATCAGAAAGTGCGCGTTATATACTTCAAATAAATAAAATAAGGTAATCTGAGGTTGTTTACAATCTCAGAGCTAAATACAGAGAACCTTATCTCCCATATTCAGTAATAATTTGATTGTGTATTGAACCTCTGCTGATGTGGACAGTGATTGGTTGAGACGGTGGCTTACCGAGTCGTGCCTGCAGTCACGCATGCGTGCGTCCACCGCTTTAGAGCTCATAAACTCCCCACCATCTCCTGCAAAACGCCTGTCATTACTCTTCATCTTTGCCTGATACGCATTACTGACCCACGATTGTTTGCCAAACTCTGCGCCGCCTCTTTGCACGCACCCACACAGTAATTAATGGGCTCGATGCAAAAACTAGGTAACTGCACAACAGCAGCCAAGCGACGTCGGCCGGATAGGTGAATTAAAAGGAAAATTCACCGGAAAAAGATAAGGAGACTTAAATTTATCAGTTTATTTTTTTCAAAATAAAACTAAAACAGTGGTTTTTACCATAGAGTACTTAAAATGATATTTTGTAAATTGCTATAGAAGCACTCCATAAGCCAATGTACAGAACAACAATTGCAGCAGGCATTTAAAATTTATTTTCATGTAAAGAACAGCAATGACCATGGAAAATAAAACAGTTTAGTAACCAAAAAACTTAAGTTTAACACAGCCCGCATTGCTGGGGCCGCGAACTAAATGTCAGACTCGTATAGATTAGTTTGTTGGTGAGGAGTTCGGGGGTCGAATCTCGGCTGGGTGTTCTAAGGGTGTTTTCCCCCCTACATGGTCTCTTATTTTCTTCACACTCTAAAGAGAGAAAATAAAGTGTATATCATTAAGAGAATTTTATTGCTAACTAATTGCTAGCTAATCATACGCTTCAGTGTCCTAATGGTCTAAGGCGTCAATATAGTGCTATACTGACCTGTTGATGACGAGGAGATCAAGGTCAAATCACGGTTAGGTATATTGAGGGTGGTGTTTTCCTAAATGGTTTCCCACTCTCCTTTTATGAAGACGCGGGTAGACCACCCCTAAAATTCTTCCTTCCTCATCCCAACTTCATTAGAGTAATTATCATATATGTGTATAATCTAAACAGATAGTATTAAGTGGTGATTAAAAAACTAACCTAATTGAATGAGAAAAGTAGTTGCATTTTAATGTAAATTTCCAGTGTTTTTGGAAACAACCCACTACAATACACCCTGCTGGGAATCGAGCTCAGATTATCCAAGAGTTAAGCAAGCGATTTAATGCACACTTGGTGCAACTGGTGAAATACTTTATTGATTTGGTTACGCAATGGTTACTGACATGGGGGTCTCAGATTTACAGGTTATAGTTTTATGTTTACTTTTTAAAGTAGGAATAATAATAATTATTATTATTATTAATATTATTATTATAGGAAGGTGAAACATTAAAATAAAAATGTAAGTGGTTAAAATAATTTAAAAAGTTAGTATTTAGGTTCCTTTTGGTTACTCAACTCTGACAGTTGCTCGCTGACTTAGTTTTCTAATGGTAGTCTCGTGTTTAAGTGGGAGTGGCGCTGCTGGCATATCTTCCAACATACTCACTGGGCTCGTTGATTCTCTTGTGAGTTGCATCCGTAGTGATATTACAAAAAAATATAGTCATAATTAAATCAAGTACGAGGGCTTAACGACACGCTCTTTTGGTTTGTCGGTGATGAGATCAGCCCGGACGGATTGTAAGATTCAGTGAAAATAATAATTTCTAAACTAGGATGTGAATGGTTGTAAGTTATCAATGCGTCGCGATGGTCTTCAAACCCCGAAATTGGGTTTGAGCCCTGCGTAATGTTTGAAATCACTGGACTAGTCATTTGGTGAACTGAGCATGGATTAATTCACTCACTGATTTCAGTTTTTAAAATAAATATATACTATTTGGTTTTTTAATAACTAGAGTCCATTCACCATAGCAGTGGTGGTAACTAACAGCCAGCGGAAGATGTAAAAACGTCAAAAAGATATTAAAAACAAATTCTGTTTATTTATTTGAGGTATTTAACGAACACTTTCTGAACCGACCGATGATATCAGTCCACGAGAAGCTATAATGAGCGACCCGCCTCTGTGGCGTAGTTTGCTAACGCGCTTGTCGTGTTGAGCTCGACTGCTGAGGACGGGGAGATCGAGGTTCGAATCTCGGTCGAGTGAACTGGGGGCGGTTTTTCCTAAATGGTTTTTCACTCTCCCTCCACGCAAATGCGGGTTCACTTCATCTAATTTAACGTTCCCAATTCCTAATCCATTATAGTAATTAGTACTTATAGCGTATAAACCGAACGGGTAGTAAGACGCGGTGCAAAATATTATTATTATTATGAGCGAAAGCGAAATGGCATACCAAATACGCTGGGAAATGTTTTCCAAATACCTCCCAGGATTCTTTTACATCCCACAATTGACATGGGGCCAACGGTTTTACTTCCTCTACAAAGGAAGTTGAGCTGCGTATTTTTTATCGCTCGAGAGGGTTTGAACCTACGAACATTGGGTCCAGAGGTGAGCACTTTACCCCAAAACCAATTAGGTCAATTAAAAACAAATTGTTTAATGTAAGAGTTTGAACTGCCATTTTATTTTTCCATAGTTAAACGTGTTAATTAGGCGTTTCTCCCTCCAAGATATTTGTCCAATGTAACACAATAGGCGGTCTACACGTGACAGGCAAGGGGGAGGGCAGCAAGTCTTAAATGGTTCACACTGACCCCCCCTCCCCCCAACCTCCCTCGCACTAGATGTTGTGGAGGATCACGGGTTTTAATCAGGTTAAGCATCCCGGACAGCGCTCCATTATAATTGCATCATGGAGGGTATTCCCGCACTTATATGCCCCAATGAGCCTCTATTGCTAACAGATGTTTTGATTGTATAAGGTTTGTAACCACATTTGGAGTGGTTGGAGTAGTCCCTACTTAGCGAAATTAGTCATGCTATATTCCATCATTCATCACGGGCTTTTTTTTATTCCTGTACAAAATATGGAGTGATGCAAGTGTTGAAATTGTCAGTTTTCTCAGCGGTAAAACAAGTAGCGTGGAATTGCGCTAGGAAGACCGGTTTGTAACAATTTATTTTAGCACTGTGTCTTACTATCTGTACTAATTACACTAACGGTTTTAGGGATTAGGAATGTTAAGTTCATAGGAAATGTACCAGAATTTGCTTGGAGATAGATCGGAAAACCAATTTGATAACAACCAAAACACCCGACCGAGATTCGAATATTGATTTCCCCGTTATCAGCAGTTTATTATTCATTCACGAGCTAAGTTTACCTAGATGACAGTTCGAAATGTTACTAGAAGTAATCCCTAATATATCACTACGCCAACAGCTGACATCTATCACTTTGGATGACTCTAATGAAAACAGTTGGTAATATATTAATGTGATAGTTAACCACAGTAATTTAGGCCAGTATTATTTATATATTTATTTAAGGTCGGACACAAAGTTTATTTATAGTTTTATTCCCCTTAAAAAAAATACTAACACCACTTTCACAAAAACTTCTAGCGAACATTACTTCAAGATGGCGACTGACGAATTTAAACCATATGATTGAACATAACGGTAAACAAGTTTTTTACAATGATGCAGACACGCAGTTGATGAAAATTTTCTATTCAGTTAAATACTTCAAAATACGATAAAATAATCATAAAATCATTTATTGTGTGTAAAAAAAATTACATCAATTTTCTCTTTTCCAAGTAAATACGATGCCTGTATTAAAAGGTATTGAAAATCAAAATCAGTAACGTTTCAAAACAAAAAATAAGTACTTTTAATTATGTTTAGAATATTGTTTCGGGTTGGATAAAATGAAATTATTTTAAAAAATGAAATAGTATGAGAAAACTTTAGTTTACGTTATTTTAAATGTAATGTATAACAGATAATTAAAGATCTTCACATTTATAACAAAAAGTGTGATCTTTTACAAGTGTTGGCAACCCAAAACCTAAACATATGATTTTCGAACTGTCATCCAGGTAAAAACCTATCGTGAATGGAATATAGTCTACTGCTAGAGTAGTACATTAGACCATACGGCCACCGAAGTGGGTTGGAACAAAATAATCATGTTTTATCCCAGTAATAATAACATTTTATCTTAATCCATACGATTTGGCAAAAGTGACAGTAGTTGAATCCATAATAACGTGTCAGTAAACAGAAGTAATTTTGACCTCGGTGGTCTTGGGGAAAAGTTATCACCTCAGGTCCCGATGTTTGTGGATTCAAACCCGGCTGAGGTCAACGGGTTCTTTTGAGCGATAACAATTCGTAGCACAACTTCCTTTGGAGAGGAAGTAAATTCGTAGGTCCCATGTCAATTGTGACATGTAAAAGAACCCTGGAAGGTATGCGGGAATACCTTTCCCGGCAAAATTGGTAGACCCTTTCGCGTTTGCTCATATAAATTCAGTGTGGAAGGTAATGGGGAACCATTACATTTCCTGAACTCTTCTAGTACATGGTATTTATACCAGATGGTGCAGGCAGCACTAACCAGCCGAACGGTTAAGTATATACCCAGCTTCGGATGGATAGAAATCACATAATACCAACCTTCAAGTTGTTGATACAAGAAGAAGATTATAAAGTAATAATGATATCATCTATATTTGAAGTTAAGGCCAGTGCCTTTTTGTTGCACTTAATTATAAAGTATAAACATGCTTATAAGCTAAAACATTAAAAACTGTTTATAATGTTTACAATAAATTAGTTTTTTTTACTAAACACATAGATCGTCACATAAGTTGGTATATTTATGGAGATATTAAAATTAAATAAAAGAAAGAAGAAAAACTAGAGGGGTGAAAAACAAGTCATAAATATTTAATAGCTGCGTAGGTTAAATAACAAATTTAGACATAATAATAACCCAAAAATAACCCACATCGGTTGGCACGCGGATTAAATGAACGTTTAGTCTGATTTGTTGGGGCTGGATTCCGATACATGAGTGTTGTTTTACCCCGGTTTAATAAGAAGCTGCTACGATTACTCTACCTTCATGCAAATGTGAGCACATTTCCTCTAAATTCTACCTTACTCACCCCTACCCTAATATCAACGTTAAAGGATATATATACAATCACCATGATAAGTTGTATGTAAAAGTTACTAAAGTTTCTTCATATATATATATATATATATATATAGAGAGAGAGAGAGAGAGAGAGAGAGAGAGAGAGAGAGAGATGCTTTCATATTATACAGTGTGTACCGTAACATTTGGGAGCCACTTCAGTGGTGGACAGGAGACACAAAAACGACGGGGAAAGTTCATCTAAACATGTGGTGTCCCATTTGACCTTGTTTACTAGTTACAGCCAAGTGATTCCAATAAACTGTTTGTATACCATACTCGATATCTCTGGGCCTGTTGACTAGGTATGCTGTATGGGTTATTCCCGGTTATTCCAAACACCTGGTATTTTTGAAAGAGTGCGGCATTAAGGCCGAAGGTGTCTATTTTGAGCACTTCCTATAATGTTAAGCAGCTCCACATTACTGGAGCACAAACATGACTATAGCTCGGAGACAATGTCAAATGGGACAAATGTTCGTATGAACTTTTTTCATTGTTTTTGTGTCTTCGGTCCACCTCTGACGTGGGTTCAATATGGTAAGGTACGTACGCCCTGTATCCATGAAAGTGGCTTTACTAACTTCTACGATTATCAGCCTACCTTTCTAATATGATACTGTGAGGAATATTATGTTTATTGGTCAGTATTTTAAAGTGTTTGTTAAAAGACAACTAAAAATATCCAATCATAATGAAACAATTTACAACGGTATAGGAAACTGCCAAGCGAACTCTCAGTCTCTAGAATAATATCTCGTCTCAATCAGTCATGAGATAAATGTTATCATAAAGTTTATTTCTGCACTATTAGATTGCAGATTAAGGAGACGTTCTTTTATCATTATTAGGAGTAATATACTTTTATAGTTTTGAGAGCGTGTTCGGCATTTAAAAAAAGAAAATCTTCACTAATTCAACTTGTTTTTAATGATCTTAGTTACAATCAAAGGAGACATGATGACGAGAGTGGAGTTTTAATCAAATGAGCCATCATTCGCCTGAAGTGAGGGTAATATAATATATTGATCATCTTCCCCTCTTCGTCACCGTCGAGTAAATCTACACGGCACTTGTCGACTATCATGGTTGTTATCTCTTCATTCGCTTCCCGTCAGCATGGTGCGCACATAGTCATCGAACCGGCGGACGCGGCCAGTTAGTGGGTGATGTGCTGCAGCTATACTCGCTCACAGCTGCGATATTGTTAACAGTGATATCACGTGTGGGGAGAGTGTCAAGTGTAACATTCCAAACAACGCATTATGTCATGATACGGAACGAAAAATAAAGTGGTATTTTCAAATATACGTCCATCACTTTTCAAATTTTGTCCAAGCGTTCTGTTGATTTGGAGTTTGGTATTTTTCTGTACGTGTTATAGTAGTTTAAATATATTCGATTTATACCTGAATATTTAAGTACAGTAATAATAATCAATTTTTTATCAGATTTATCTTGAATAAATAGGTGGACAATACGTTGATCATATTGTACAGAGCAACAATTAACAAAAATTGTACTCATATAGTTAAGTATTTGTTCAGTTTCTTATCATCAAACCACAGACAATAGTAACCGATATTTTCAAAATTATCAGCTCTCAAGCATTAAGCCTCATCATGAAACAACGGACGTGTATGTTGAGTCTTGGTATTGTTGTGGTTTTACTAACATTGGTCCAGATCTATAGTTTGTACGCGAATGGCTATTGGCGCAGAGAAGATCGCACGATTAGTCTCAGCGATGGTTTTAACTATTTCGTCACAGACATTTCAGTTCCTACAATCCTGTGGTGGACTCCTTTCACCGGAAACAAGGGTTCCATCAAAAAGTGTGGATCTTTCGAATGCCATTTCACTGAAAACAGAAAGTTCCAGCACCACCCATCGACGAAAGCCATCATGTTCTACGGCTCCAACTTGAACTACATGGACCTTCCATTGCCTAGGAACGGGTTGAATGTATCATGGGCACTTCTACATGAAGAATCTCCCAAAAACAGACCGATTCTTTTGCACGGGAAGTTTCTGTCTTTGTTCAACTACTCGTCCACTTTCAGCAGAAAGAGTCATCTTCCTCTAACGCTGCAGTTTCTCGGAAGTTTCGAGGACCTTGTAGGCACTACTCACTTCATGGCCACCGACTTGAAAGATACACTTCTCTCAGAGTTGGCTCCAGTTGTATACGTTCACTCTGACTGCGGCACGCCTTCTAGAAGGGACGAATACGTCCAGGAGCTCATGAAGCACATCAGGGTGGACTCTTACGGCGCTTGCCTGAACAACAAGAAACTTCCCAGAGAAATATCAAGCATGACGAACATGGATGACGAACGATTCTTTAAGATCGTCGCGCAGTACAAGTTCACCTTGGCTTTCGAGAATGCCTTCTGTGAGGATTACATCACTGAAAAGTTGTGGAGACCCCTTACCTTGGGCTCTGTCCCGATCTACATGGGTTCTCCTAGTGTAAGGGACTGGCTACCGAACCAAAACTCCGCGATCCTCGCATCGGACTTTGAGTCTCCGGAGAATCTCGCAAAGTACTTGATGGAGGTCGGCCGAGACAAGGTTAAGTACGAGTCTTTCCTGAGACACAAGCTAGGTCCCGCGGACGGACGTGTGAGTAATGGCTTCTTGAAAGACGCCCTGGCGTCTCGGAAGTGGGGGATTGACTCGATTCGTGGAAGTTTCATTGACCATTTTGAATGCTATGTATGCAAGAGCGTTCATGAACACGTGAACCAAAAAAGCGTCGTGAGTGAAGGTCATTACAAGTGTCCGCCTCCCGTGAATCCTCTGACGGGGAGGGCCGAGGAAGACGACTGGTGGTACGACGTAATCTGGTACAGAGGGAAGTGTGAGGCTACGACTGTAAGGAAGTTCGTGGACGAGGGGAAGAGCCCTTACACTCCGGGAGAGTTCCGACGTGAGATGACGCGCATGTGCCCTGACTGGTGGTGACAAAGGTAAAACAAGGTGGATGATACTACTCACTCGGCTTCAATCCGTAATAATAGCAATTCATGATTTTTTTTACATAAAATAGTAATCTAATAATGAAGATTTAAGTATTGTTTCCTAACGAAGGGAATGATTTCCAGGGAAGTAAGTCTCAAAATATATTTTGGTATAACCGGTCGGAATTGAACTCTGACCTCATGTTAGTGATCTAGGGTGATTTGGTAACATCCTAGTTTTCAACATTTTCTACAGGCGAATTGTCGTGAGATTACACTTAATTAACATTCTAGTTATTTCACTATTTCATTAACCAGCTAATATGTTTGATTTGAAAAATGTTTAGCAATTTAAAAACCAATGTTGTTATTAATAAATTTAAAATTTGTAAATAATTTAATTTGTAATTTTAGGCCTTATCAATGCGAATACGTTCAAAAATCTTACAATATATTATAAATATCAAAAACTCGACTTTTTTTTATATATAATATAGGGTGTAAAAATAGTCAAATAATTCTATGAAAATGATAATAATTAACAAAATAAATTTTAATGTGTCCATTGCTTGGCAATAAATATATGAGACAAATAAAAGGAAATGTTATAAGACTTCAGAAATTTAAAAAATCTTATAAACCACGCAAAAAAACACAGAAAGAATGGAAAACACACGCAAAAAAAGTTTTTAACCCTTTCTTTAATTTCATTGTTTCTTGGTAGAGTATTCAAAAAGTAAAAAATAAAATGTTTTTGATGTACTGAAATTATGTCAAGACCTTGTCATCAACCTTCAAAAATAGAAATGCATGTAATCAAAATTAACTTATAAAACACGGTATTCATTTAGGTAGAAATAAACTTTTAGAAAATACAAACATTATTTTGCGGTAAACATTGATAACCTTTTACAAAAGTATTATTAGTATTATTTTATAGGTATTGATGAAATATATCAAAATATACATCTGCAGATAAAATGAGCTGATGCAGGAATACGTGAAAGTAAATTTAGTAATTTGTCTAGCTGTCAGATAAGGTTCTTCCTATCAGTGGTGGATTCCGGATTATACCAAGGGGGTGAGAGGCTACACCCTTAAAAAATATCATTACGAAACATTAAAGCAGTGGTCTAAGCCCCGGGAGGGTTGACCCCTGAAGAAAAATTTTAATTCTAAATTTCAAAATAGTGCTATTTAAGTATATTTTATACCTATCAGTTACGGTTTAAACTTCTTTTTGTTATAAAAAAGGTGTTACCTTGGCATTGGTTGCCAGCTTTAATTTACGGAAATAGTCACTGTAGCAAATATTTCCTTTGTGATTATAATTTTTAAATTAATATAAAAATATACTGTAAAAATTAAAGATGCTTGATTCAAGTGACTAAATTTAAGGGGCCGATCAACGCTCGTTTACCCATTAAAACATAGTGTTACAAAATAAAAGATTTTGACAAAACCGTTTTATAGATTTGAAATCGGTTTTCACCAATGAAAAGGGATTTTTATTGTCTATAACGAAGAGTCTCTATAACTTTTACTAATCATACTGATTAAACTATACAGTGAAAGCTATCACATTTTCAGCCTCGCAATATTTTGCTTATAATGACTTCATTAAGTTAAATATTCAAAATTGAATTTTACTATATAAAGAAGAACTATTTGTACTTCAATTTTCTTTGATTAGAATTATTAATTAGGGTTCTATTATTATTTAAATTATTTTTAAATTAATTGAATTGAATTTTACTATATAAAGAAGAACTATTTGTACTTCAATTTTCTTTGATTAGAATTATTATTTAGGGTTCTATTATTATTTAAATTATTTTTAAATTAATGACTACTTTAACAAGATTAATACGGATGTAATTATTAATGTCCGAAAATAAATAAATCACAAGGCTAGATAATATTTGTCTCCTTGTTTTAGCTATTTATTTATAATTTATTAGTTTAATATTAAGCTTTAAAAGCTTATTTATAAAATTAAAATTTGAAATAGATTGGTAAACGTAGTGTAACGCTACTTGTAGGAATACAGGGAACTACTTGTAGCGTTTAACAATTTACAGGGGTCTTCCATTTACAGCATTACGACGATCTTTTTAAAAGTGATGAGACAAACCATTTATTCCAATATTGTGAAGCTTTAAAATTATGTTCCTAATATTTTAAATCAGAAATAGGAATCAATGTATTCGCCTGAGAGTGGTAGGTGTACAATTTAAGCATCGATATTTAAGGCGATAGGATAGTCAAACAGAAATCCACAAACCTCATGTAATTTTTACATGTTCATGGACTGAGATGTGTGTGTGTGTGTGTGTGTGTGTGTGTGTGTGTGTGTGTGTGTGTGTGTGTGTGTGTGTGTGTGTGTGTGTGCGCGCGCGCG
>CABFVX010000399.1:168937-181663 GCA_902151425.1 Timema shepardi
TTCCCCACATTACTTTTGTAGTTTAAGTAAAGTCCTATTTCCCTACAACCCATGCGTAACATAAGTGAAGTTAAACTTAATGTTTAGTAAAACGAATGAAGATTCATATAAGATATAAATAACAATATATACACGTAAAACGATCAAAAGGGAATTTAGAAAGATTACAATATTTATATTTGTGCCGAAATAGAATTTCTCCTTACATTGTATAAGTATGTCCTTGAAGCCTACGCTTCGTCAATGTCCGAGCCTAATCCAAGAGTGGTCTCTATCTTGATGAACAGTCTTTTATATGGTGCAAAACTCATCGAACACTCGAGACGGAATTACACAAGGGTGGGGATCACAGAGTTCAAACACATGGAGAGTGGAGGAGGTGCGCTGTTGAGAATCTTCTAGCAAAGCCTCAGCGCTTCTATTTTTTTCTAGACGTCCATGTTGTTATTGAGACAGGTGGTGGTGCATAGTGGCAAAATGCAGCACTAGGATCAGGGCTCTTAGATGTTTCAATGTTGTCATTGTGTGTGGACGTTCTTTTCCGCGCGCTCGTCCGGTTTGTGAAATTGGGTAAGTGATGTTTTGATTAACTAACCCAATTTAGGATACCTTGTAGCAATAATTGATACAGTATTTTTATAAATGCATTGTGCACTTTAATTTATTCATTAATTACTGTTTGTACCTTATATATTCGAATGAGCCAAGATGTTACAAAGACACATTCCCTGGCCTAAACTCCAATTTTGGAATCTATACGTAGGATGGTGAGGGTAAAGTTTAGAGAAAGTGAACTTATATTTCTGTGGAGGAAGAATGATAATCTTTTTAGGAAAAGACTCTCATTGAATCCTTCCGGGATTCGAACACGGGCCTTGCTGTAAACAGAAAATCAGGCTAGAGGAACGTGATGTTCAATCTGCGTACCCAACGATGCGTATGACGAGTACAACTATAGCATTTAAAACTATTTTCAATTAAACCAATATGTATTTTCAGATGACATTCTGATGGAGCAATTGTGTAATGATAGAAAGATTACGAAAAAATAGGGATCTGAACCTTGGTTATCATTCGCTAACTTCAGTACCTATTGAACTATCCGGGAACTCCTTGTCAGTTCCATAACCCAGATAAACCTCTAAACGTACTGGTGTGGATAAGTATATTAAACACAAACACTTGTTACAAGTAGACCTCTTATTATTCAGTAAATAATGATATAGGTATCTGCTGGCCTGGCAGTCTATGGGTAAGGTGTCGGACTTGTGTGCTGGGGTCCGGGGTTCAAACCTCGGTTCCGGCACAGATTTATTCGATTGCCAAACCCTTCCTTCACCTCTGACAAGACGTGTATAAATGACAATTTGTAAATTTGTGGTATGCCAGGCCTCCACCGTGGTTCGGATCCTACGTTAAAGTGTAGATCCTCCATTTCATCTCACAATCACCTTACACATTAGCGTAAGTGCGTATAACCTGAACATTTAGTCTGGGAACACGCGAGCGTTGTATCAACGGACGTTATTTTTGACTGCCGTTATTACCTTGGTGGTCTAGGGGTAAGGTGTCAGACTTCTATGCTGGTGGCCGGGGTTCAATCCTCGGTCCCGGCAAAGATGTATCTGATTACCAAACCCTTCCTTCACCTCTGACAAGACATCTTGTGAATGTGAGGAATGCCAGGTCTCCACCGTGGTTCGGATTCCACGTTAAACTGTAGGTCCTCCATTTCATCTCACAATCACCCTACCATTACACATTAGCGTAAGTGCGTATAACCCGAACGGGTAGTAAGACGCGGTGCTAATAATAATAATAATAATAATTATTATTATTATTACCTTGGTCACACAGAACGTTAGTACACGCGGAAAAACCAATAGAAAAGAAAAATGGACGATGTTGAAGCCGCGGTTATCGTTTATGCTGCATTCAGAATGCGTAGAAAAAAGGAAGCAAAGAAAATGGTGGGTACATCGCATAAACAGTGAAAGACTATTGAAACACACGCACACATTGGGAAATTATAAAAATATATAATCAAGTTATACACATACTTTGTGGAACTTCTCTATTATTAGAAGGAAAATAAAGAAACATTTAATTTAGTTTATACTTGTTTTTCTGACTAATTTATTAATAAAAAATAAGCATAGAAATTCCCTATTTAGTGTTTTTTATTATTGTTTTAAATAGTATTTGATTAATAATCATTAAATGAGTCCATTGAAGAATCAGTGAGGTTCGTTGACGCACTTGATGGCGGATCATCACCAATAGGAGAAAACTGGGTGAAGTATGACGTTAATGGTGTTGCTGAGCTATGTTGATTTATATACTGTGGCTGTTTGCTTCGTTGATGGCCTTTTGGTGAATCAGGTTATGAGGATAATATGGCGTTGCAACAGAAGAAATACTAGGGACAATGGTTTGTTTAGATCGTTTAATATGTAGTAGTAGTTTCATAACTTTAATTCTGAAATGCATTTTTTCATCCATTGAGAAGGTTTTTACTATCGGCAGTGTTGACTTGTAAAATGATAAATCTTCGTCATCATCATCATTTGAACTTCCTTGCCGTGAATCAATGAAAGAAGCAAGTTTTTCTTCCAAATCAAATTTATTTTTATAGTAATCAATTCAGTGATCACTTTAGAAATATTGTATTTATATTATCATTGATTTCAGATATTTGGGCAGCACAAACAACCTTAGTGATTTACACTATCAATATCGAATAGGACGATCCATTCTTAGCAAAATTATACAGACTGTAAACAAATTTGGGAAGTATTGCATGAGGAATGCATACCAATACCTAGTAAAGAAAAGTGGAAAGATATAGCAGATGGTTTTCAACAGAAAGCAAATTTTCCACATTGCCTAGGGGCTATCAATGGCAAACACGTTTGAGTTATCAAACCTGGAGGAAGTGCATCCTTATATTTTAACTACAAACATTATTTCTTTGTGGTTTTACTGGCAGTTGTAGATTCTAACTACCGCTTCACATACGTTGACGTTGGATCTTTTGGAAAAGACTCGGATTCCACTATCTTTAGTAACTCCTCTTTATGGCAGGGATTGCAAAACAAATCTATTGATACCCCAACACCAAGTGTGATATCAAGCGTTTCTAGACCCTTGCCTTATGCATTCATAGGTGACGAAGCTTTTGGGCTGTCATCGAACATGCTTAGACCTTATGCAGGTAAATATCTACAAAGGGAGAAACGGGTGCTCTTTTGGAATCTTAACCAATAAGTGGCGAATATTCCATAGACCTATTGACGTGGGTATTGAATTTGCCGTGGATATTGTGAAATGCTGTTGTGTTGCACAATTTTGTATGTGAACGTGATGGATACCCTAACAGTGAATGGAATGGATCTAATTGAGGTAATGGATAATCATCTACATGTTAATAGGTCCGCAAACATAATTAGATATGCCCTAACCAAATATTTTGCTAGTGATATTGGGCAAGTACCATGGCAAAACGAAAAAAATTGATATCTTTGTAACCATTTGAATAATTAAAACCCTTTGTAACCATTGTATTAACTGAAACACTTTGTAATAAATGTCATAATTAAAACAATTATAAATAGTTTTATAAAATACTCAAGCCTAGTTTCATATTATTTTTTACTTACCAATTACTTTTCTTTCCGTTTCAGTTTGCTCCTTGAAATTTTCGGTTACTGCTTCGGAAACATTCAACCACTCTTTTTTTTTTATTACGGTCTTTATACTCGTTGCTAGTTACATTCCACAAAACATGACGTTTTTCAATCTTTTATATCAAATGTTCTATATCCATTATAATAATCTACTTCAAAATTATTGCCTCTCAAAGTGGTCTCAACGGACGTCAAATTGACGGTCGTGTCTCTGGATCAGTACTGTCACATAATATGCTACAACGCCCTGTCCCACTGTTCAAAGAACGTTGTAGCATGTCTCGTCCATCAAGAGCATTGTGCGGACGTTGTTCGTGTGACTGGCTGAATTTAATTCAATACCATACAATAACGGACGCCACAACGTCCGTTAATAGAACGCTCGTGTTACCACCCAATTTAGTAGGATTCGGTGCTAATAATAATGATAATGTAGGTATTCCATAGGTGTAATTTGCAATTTTTATTTTATAGTTATTTTTCATTATATGTCATTAGTAATGAAATTTTAAAAATATTTGTATAATTATCGATACAATAAAACGTTTTAAAATAAATCAATATTAACCTATTATAAAATTGAGACACACTGTAACCACATTTGCATGGAGATATATTGGGAAACAAAAAAAACTCTTTCTAGACACACCCGGGCAGAATTTGATGCCTTATCTTCTATTCACTGGTAAACGTACACCTTCTCCCCCCTCCAATAGAGGTGAGTGCTACCTAGATAAAGATTTCAGAAGTGAGCAGGCTCTCAACAGTTTTTGGCTGCCTGTTGAATTTCACGAAACTCTTAGGCACTGACAGTTTGGTTGCTGAAGAGCTGAACTGACTGATAAGAGTATTTTCTAGAATGAATTTTTGTTCCCAGAACAAACAAATTCAGTTAATACATAAATTAATATAATCCTTTGTGAATTAATTGGATTTTTAATGAGCTTTCTTTGTAAGTTTAGGAAAATATACAAAGTTAATGTGAACGTTCCTATCTCAAAGAATTTTTGCAATCGTTCCTGGTTTCCGTGCTTTTTCTTCTAGAATTCTACACCCAATAGATATTTTTTTCTTGATAACTCCAGTCTTTGTTCAGCATTAATAGCAAGGGCGTAGCTAGCTAGTTTTTCTAAGATTACGCCAGATAATTTTACTGTACTACTTTATGTGTAGTTATACTTTTTTGTGTATACAGTAGCCCCGAGGCTTCTTTGGCGCCGACTTTTGACAGTCGAACATTTAGGAATACACCTAAATTTTGACTGTCAGAAGTGACAGCTGCTAAACACATGTTTTTGCAGATCATATGGTTCGGCGCAGGGATACATAATTTGGTCTGTTAACTTTTCAAAGCCGTCAGTCAGCACCAATAAGTCATGGGGCTACTGTATGTATGGTCACTCCTAAGGGACCTGACCCCCATTCTACAGCATTGGTTTAATATTACTTAATTAGTGATGCACCTTTCATCTACTCTGTAAGGTAGCAAGCATATGTCAGTATAAGACGCTGTGCTTAAAAAAAATCAAGCTTACCTTGCATCAATCTAAGGTATATCAGAGCTTATATGGAAAAATTCTATATTTTTACTTTCACAACCCGAGACTTTTAGTACAAAAAATATTAAGAAAACCAAACGTATATCTAAGCTTGTATTTAAAAAAACACATTAACTAATATAAACTCCATTTAAACAATAATTAAAAGTCACAAACATAATTATAAAACTGTCCCCTCAAAAAATAC
This sequence comes from Timema shepardi, assembly GCA_902151425.1. Lineage (NCBI taxonomy): Eukaryota > Metazoa > Arthropoda > Insecta > Phasmatodea > Timematidae > Timema > Timema shepardi. The sequence goes on from CABFVX010000399.1 coordinate 174,370, forward strand.
CCAATATTCAAAGTTCATAATTTAGGCTGGTTATACGCCACAGAAGTGAGGTATTCAGTGTCCATGCTATTAGCCTTGAAAAGCATGTGGATATACACTTTACTCTGCTGGACTGGCGAAATCTGTAATCTACAGCATCATGGACTATTGAGTCGCCAGTGTGGAAGGTATTGGTTCTTCATTGTGCTACCAAATACAATATGTACTTGTCTCAATTGAAAAGAAGACTACTCGGGGACATAGTGTGACACTACTAAAGAATGCTTTAGTGAATGGATTAGAAGAAATTGTTCCCACTTGGTTCCTATTTGTATTTTACTATCCTATTATATATTTCTCATGTTGATAATTTTTTTCCAGGATTCAGATTTAAAGGTAAATTGGGAGACAAAACACATTTTGTGCATACAAATATGTTTTAAGTTAAGCTTGAGTTTAGAATGAGTCATATTCAGAGCTTCCACTTGTATTTAATATTCAATATTTAAAATAGTAAGCAGTCATATTTATTCTCACCTATATATCATTTTAACAAATTGTTAAAAATTAACTTCAATATCATAATAGAACTTTAAAACCATTTGATGTAAACTTACTCAATATTGTCATACATTTCAAATCAAGTTGTTTACTAAGAGTAAAAGATTACTAAATAATTCTTTTTTCCTGGTCTTTTTAATCATCTTAATTTAATGTAAGAGTGATTTATTAAATGCTTTCAACCTTTGAGATTTAATTTTTCTAATGTTTAACTAGAGCCCATACACTGCACATTATACAAAGCAATAACAAAATATTTAGAGTTTAATTTCTAACTGATTATGATTCTTATACAGAAAATTAAGTTAATCAGCAAAAATCAAGCTCACAGACCCCTTATGCATACATCAACATTAGTTTAGTTTATCTCAAGATTATGGTTTCAGTTAATTCTGTTCAAATTTACATGGCAGACCATGTGTGTGATGGTGAATTGCTAATACAATAAAATGCAGTGTTCCTTCAATTAATTTTCTCTTATCTATAGTTGTCCCTTTAAAAATTTGCTTGTGAAGTTATTTTTTTGAGATGTGAAAGAACCCCTCCTTACTGTAGAGGTAAGCTCAAGCAACACTAATTAAATGGAGTTTTTACACAATCCATCAAAAGCATATCTTATTGCCATGACCATTTTTTATATTTCTTTATCTTTATAAGTAAAACATTTTAGCTTTGAAATTTATTATTTAAAAGGTAAAGTATATATTTTAGCTTAAAAGACAAAGGTTTGGGTGTTTGTTCCTCATTTCAATCCATCTGTTCTTGCAATTGAGGTCTGTTTATAATTATTCAAAACTTTTTTGTTTCATAGCTGTGCCACTATTTAAAATGTAAATGTGAACCATGTGATTGGTAAAATATTGAAAATAGGAAGGATAAATAAACAAACAGGTACAAATGCACGTTTTTAATTAATATTCAAACAATGAGCAAATGGGCAAAACCAAATGGAAAAACGGTTCTACCAATGAAATTTCCAGAATACACGTTGATAAAAATATTGGAGCTGCAATCCCATTAGACAATACATTTTCGTTACAAACTGTACTTCACATGGTGATAAATTTTGAATATCATGATCATTTAGCTATGATTTGATGAGAAACCTTGGACAGGTTATTAAATTATAGAACACCCATAGAATATATTCAATAAACATAGATTAAACAGTTTAGGCCTACATTAGTTAAATATTTTAATCTAGTAAAACAAATTGGCATGAGCATATTTGGTTTATTTTAAGTGTCAAAAGTTTTATAGGCCTGAAAATAAGCCAAACACTATCCACAAAAACAATCTATAAAAAATTAGTATATCCTTCAATTGCACCAGCAATTATACCAGGGTTCCTACACTAAATTAAGAATTTTCTTTCAGGACATTTCAAGGATTTTATAAAATTCCTTCAGAATAAGTGACTAGTAATCTTAGCAAAATACCTCATTATATATTTTACTTTAACATTAATACAAGCTCACATGCAAATAATCATTGGTGAAATGTGGGTTTCCCTTTTAATAGTGATGACTTAACTGAAGAAGCTGAATGTTGTCTGTTCTCTTCAAAACAGAGGGTGCTTTCTAATGTTTCAAAACATTTAAAAAGATATACCTTGATTCCAATGATAAAATCTTGCTAAGCCAAAATGAAAGTAAACTAAAAAAAATTGCTGCTACCAGTATATACTTTGTTGCAGTCTGATAGTTGAATGAATTAACACTTGCACTATTAAATTTAAACTTTATTTTACACGATACGAAAAAATACACATAATAAGGCTTAAGAAAAGGCCTATTTACATAAATTTTGAAGTCAAGAGTGACATTGTCATACATCATAACTTGAATTTAAATATGCATATAAAATTTAAAATAATATTAATATAACACATTTAAATAAAATTTCTGAATCCACAATAATTTTAATCCAATATTCTTTAATTTTAGCTTTGCTCTTCACCAAAGTTTTCATACATGTGTTTTGTGTTTGACCTTGCAAAGAACTAACCCCTTCCCATTCCATACTTTTCTCAAAATAGGCGACCATTCTAATATCATAACTTCAATGCCAACCTCTGTTCAGATGTTTACTTTGAATATATACTAGCAGCCCCCCAACCCGGTTTTTTCAACAGCTAAATATCACCTTTTGTTTTAATTGTTAAAACTTCTGATTTAAGAATCAATGTCCACTAAAGTTTTGAAACCTTAGAGATGTATTATTAAATTACATTGATGGACCTTTAATTCAACTAGTACCTTCATACAAACCTGTCTGGATATCCCACGATGTAATACAGCAAAGAGAAGAACATTCACTTGAAACCACCAGGGAAATGCAAAATACAACACCATTAGATATATTAGCAAAGCAAAGGAATATATTTAAGCACTTAAAATTGTATGTAAATAAAAGCTAATACAACAACCCTGAATACATTATTTAATTCGTTATAGGAATGGTGGTAGCAGATAGCCAGAATAAAATAAAAATATGGTTAAAAGGAAAAGAATGATTAAAGTTTTTTTCTGTTATAAGTTTCGACAACAAATCAATATATGATCTAGCACATCATAATCATTTGGCAACTTTCCCTGTCAGTTACCACCACTCCCCTCCCTAGTGTAATTTAAACAGTAAATTAAATAGTTACTACAGCTACATAACACTAACTTATTAAACTCCCACAAACGTATAAAATAACCAGTGTCACAACTAACCTGAACTGTTCTAGATGGAAATTATGACTTCCTCATATCCTGGAACTATTGTGACCGAAACAATGAATCAAACTCTCCAACAATTGAGCTAGGGTTTCACTGTATTTTATTGGCATAAAACATGTCATGAGAGCTACAGCAGTCAAAATTAAAGATTGTTATTTAGGTTGACTCCACAAATTATATATGTAAAAAAGTTCTTTCGTTCCTTTCACTTATCACATACACATAATTATAATGAATGTATTTTCCCAAAATTCCCTAGTATATAATACTGCCACTTCTTTAAAAAATACAATTAGTTAGGAAATGCTAGAAAAGAGAATCTGAACAAAAAGTACAATTAAGAATAAATTTATTTAAGTCGTCACTCACAATGTGATAGTTTAGTTTATCCTAGATCAGTTACAGATAAAACGAGAATTAAAACAAATACACAGTTTATATTATAAAAGCCCTTCAGAACTATCACTACGCAACATTAAATTTGTAAATTATGATGAAAATCAAATCTACACATAAACTTCTGAATGTGCACGTACGGTATTTTAAACACCTATTATAAATCCTTGAGTTCACAACTCGTGCCTAGTGTTCACATAAAATAATGTATCACTGTCTTCATGTTGGTAGCCTATACTGTGTCCATCCTACGCCTGGGAGAAGTTGTAGGCTAACTCTGACCTTGCCTGACTTGCACGCCTCAATTAGCCTGCCTATTCCTGCCTGAGCCAGCTAGCCTAAGGTACTGAAGTAGGACCTAAATAAAAAGTTAAAAAACAGAATGTACAAAGTTAGTGGACACCTTACAAAATATTAACCTCAAACTATCCTTATAATTACTTGCATAAACATTTCAACCTACAGGAAATTAATATTAGCCAATAATATGTTGCAAATATAAAATAAATTATGGGTCCAATTACCATATTTACCTTAATACATGAGCTAATATTCTAAACACATTTAGGGAAAAAAGTTAATTCAAAACACTAAATACAGGATACTTTCCTTCTTGATAGATTTAAAATGTATTCAGGTAAACAATGGTATTTGTCCACTTTTTAAATGAGACTTTACTCTCACCAGCACTAACTCAGTAAAAGGTTTATTTTCTTTAAAATTAGGTTTTTAAAACTCAATATAAACATCCCATTTGGATAATAACACTTACTAACATATTGATATATTTTAACTTTTAAATGAATTATCTAGACAAATGTAACAGACCAGCAATAAGCCTATATAGATGCGTCATAAATAAATTCTTATTGAACTTATACTCTCAAGAACAAAAACCACATCAATATATGTATTGTACTAACCTGAAATATAGGTTGATGACAGTAAAGAAATTTAATATCTGCGAGCTCCACCTCCATAACCGCCTCCTGCTCCTCCGGCCCCATAGCCACCTCCACCGCCGCCCCCACCACCACCACCTATGGGAGAAAACATTACATGTCAATTGAGATACTTATATAGTTGATTATATATATATGAAAAAAGTGCAATGAACAAAAACATTTTGTATTAAATAATGATTAAAAATAAAAATTATGTATGAATCCTCGAATGATATTAAGGATTTGAGTCTTATCTAAAATTTAATATTTTAAGAGTGATTGGTTATAGAGCTCTAATATCGCTTAGAATGGTGGAAGATGGAAGTATATTACTAAATTGACCCGGCCACAAGTTGAGAACAAATTTTAAGAATAGTCAAAGAGAAATGTTGTTTCTCTAAGCCTAATATTTCCAAGGCATTAGGCATTAATTGTATCCCTTATATTTTTAATTCCTCTTATGTTCATAATTTTCCCAAAGATTCAGATATTAAATTCGAACCAACTTTAGAGAAAAATTATTCAAAATACACTCAATAAGCTTGTCAAATAAAGTATTACATGCAAGGTGAAATAAAAACAAAAACACTACTTTAAGTGATGTAACACTATGCTGACAAAGTCTTTTTGTCATCAAATATATTACAAAATCTTAACTAGATTAAAATATCTTGGGAATTATTTAAATAAATCATAATATGTATGAAATAAAGTGCATTGAGCAAAATCCGTTTGTAATAAATAAATAAAATGACAGAATATTAGGAAAATGGTAGAACACAAATAAGAGTTCAAACACTAACAAATTTACACACTTCAATATTTTGATGAGTTTTCCTCAGGAAGTAGTATTGAAATATCAGTGTGTGTAAATATGTGTTAGTGTTTCAACTTTTATTTGTGTTCTACCATTTTCCTAATATTCTATCATTTTATTTATTAAAAAATCAGTATAACAGTCCAATATAAACAAATCCACAATAAAAAGTCAAGCAAATTTAAAAAATAAATTGACACAAAAAGGTTTTAGTGGGTAGTAAGAAAACTTGTTAACTTATGATGTACATACCAATCGAGATTATGCACTTCATAGGTCAAAAAGGAAATAATATTTGAGGGTCTACAAACCAAACGAAGATGTAGGCACAGCGGACTGACCCGAGTAGGGACTAGGTCTGCCTCCTGTTCCACCGAAGTTTCCTCCTCTGACCGGACCACCTCCATAATTTTGTTGATAGCCACCGCCAAAGTTGTCCTGGCTCCATTGTCCACCTCCACTATTATAACCCCCAGCACCTCCTTGACCCCAACCTCCAGCAGCTCCACCACCACCTCCCCCGCCTTGACTCTCCCAAGGATCACCACCTGGGGGTCAGGGAAAAACAATTCAACATATACCTACGAATGTAGCATTAACTGTTATGAAAATAAATACAATCAATCATGATCAATTAATATAAATTTCTTCAGATGGCCGATATATTAACTTAATTTTTTTTTTTAATTTTCTGTAGGTTGGTTAAAGTTAGGTAGATATTAGTTAGCCAGAGCCTGTCATGGCTTCATGAGTTAGCAGGAGAGTGAGCTGAATTAAATTTGTTAAAAGCTTTTGGTATGCCTAGTTTACTTCCAAGCCATGATACTGTTAATATAATGTAGTTTCATCCAAAGCTAAAGTAAAGTCTGAAATTTTATATTGTGTTTAGGATCTATTTGACTAAACCGGAAAATAAGATGCAACTACAAGACACATGTTTGAAAGCAAACACTGAATTGCATTAATAACACCACACACAATATTGAAAATTAAAATTCTTTGCCTCAGTGTTTACTGTGCATCAAACGGTCCTAGTAGTAGCGATCTCACCTCCCCAGCCACCCCCACTGGAGTTGTTCCAGTCACCTCCTCCTCGGCCACCCCATGACGAGCTCGATCCTCCTCCACCACCACGGCCTCCCCGACCGCCGCCTCCACCTCCACCACCTCGACCACCGCCTCCAGCCATCTCTGCCTTACTCAAAGCTTTTTTCACATCAATGTGTTTTCCACGGATCTGATGAGAGCGTTGCACTGAAATGATATTTGACGAATTAAGGACAGCCCTGCACAATTTTTGGGACAATTTCTAGAGTTGCCTCCTCAGAACAAAATTATAGAATAGATTGCTAGATCTAATGCTTCAAGGACAGGTTAATTAAGCTAATAATATAAATATGAGTACCACTCACAGCAAATCTTATCCACTGGATCATAATCATCAAATTCAACGAAGCCAAAACCCCTTTTTTTTCCAGTCTCTTTGTCAACAACAATAGCAACAGACATAACTGTGCCAAATTGCTTGAAGTACTCTCTCATATCATCTTCTTCCATGTCCTCTTTTAGCCCACCAACAAACAATTTTTTTACTGTTGCACCAGCTTCAGGTCGGCCAATTTCCTACAAAAGAAAATATGCATTAGACAAAACACATTACTTAAAATTAGGGCTCTGAGAGTAAAGGTTTCTCATTAAGTTACTCTGGGGATTTCAAAAAGCTCCAGAGGTCGAGTGAATCTGATTTTATAGTGTCATAATTCAAAGCAAACATTGAAATTTAAATACCACACCTTTAAAATTTGGGGATTTTAAAACTATATTTAAATTTTTATAGAAATAGTAAATACTTTGGAAAAAAAAAAAAAAAA
>CABFVX010000399.1:181694-224641 GCA_902151425.1 Timema shepardi
AAAAAAAAAAAAAAAACAGTGGAGCCTCCATATCTCTGTAGAAAAATTCTGTATGTATCAAAACAAAAACAAAGGGTTAGTGAATCCTATGACATGTATAAAAACCGATTCAATGTATTGAATTTGTTCCAGACGAATCAGGATTTTCTCTCTGTAATGACGATGGTATAAGAAAAACAAACAAGAAACAAAGCGTTTCAAAAGTGAGCATGCGCTACAAGGGCCGAGTCCCAAGTTTTCCAGAGTTGCTAGGGTAGGGTATTATGCACGTTAGATATTCTACAACTAACAATTATGATAATAAAAGAAATTTTTTCATGCTTATCTCTTTTGTCTGAGAAATTAATGATTACAGATTAAGTTGTGCTTTTCAAATAGGCCTAAATTTTGAATTTCAAATAATTATGCTTTGTTCACGAGATGAAAGATTCAACCAACGCATCCAGTAAAACTGAATCCTGGCCAGGATTTGGCGGATGCTCTACTTATAATGTAAGTAATGATAGTAAATATTTCCAAATACAATAGATTACACAATATCACATTTAAAAAAATTTATACACAATATTTTTTAATAGAACCATTGAATTAGAGGCGTCTGCCGACAGCATAGGTTTCTAATTTAGAAATAATACTTAATTTGAAATGTTTCATATTTCTTTATTAGTTGTTAGTGTAATAATTACCAATGGTCACATCTGTTCCAATTCTATCCCACTATGCACAATGTATGGGCTCTATTTGGAAAATATCTTATTGAAGAATTTATTTCAATGTAATACTTGCTTTGACATGGCAATGAAACTTCAAGCAAGATTAATTAAAAATGTATGACAATATTGAATATGGTTATGGGTCTAAAAGTTTTAAAGCTCTATTATGTAATCAATGTGACAATCGTTATTTCGACTCACCTGCCGCGGCACGGCCCTCTTGGGTTCTACCACCCTACCATCCACTCTGTGAGGGCGGGCAACCTGTGCATCATCCACCATCTGAGCTCTTGAGTATGTGATAAAACCAAATCCTCGAGACCTGAAGATCAGTAAATAAAAATACCAAACATGTCCACACTAAATAAAAGTGTAATAAATCAACTAGATTTGGGAAGGGTATGTTGTCGAAAGGGGAATAAAACTATAAATAAACTTTGTGCCTGACCCCAAATAAATATATAAATAATATTGGGCTAAATTACTGTGGTTAACTATCACATTAATATATTACTATCAGTTTTCATTAGTCATCCAAAGTGATAGATGTCAACTGTTGGCGTAGTGATATATTAGGGATTACTTCTAGTAACATTTCGAGCTGTCATTCAGGTATACTTAGCTTGTGAATGCCTTATACACCACTGTCCTGCCCAACCAGGGTAGCATATGTCAAGAAAAATATGTATTATACAGTGCACACCCAGTCCGCCCCCACCCCCGTTTTCCCAAAACACTATATAATTATAAGCGTTTATTACAGGCACCATTTACTTTTAGAGTATAAGTCAAAATAGATTTATAATAACAGCAAACTAACATTTACCTCTTTTTGGAAGTTATTTTGCCTGTTACTCAAGAATGACCTGCATAATAAATATTGAGTTTTATAAACAAGCTTAGACTAACCTTTTGGTGTTTGGATCCTTCATCACAACAACATCCACAATCTCACCCCATTGCTCAAAATGTTTCTTCAGAGATTCGTCTGTAGTTCTATAGTCCAACCCACCAATAAACAGCTTCCTAATATGTTCTGGTTCAGCTTTACCTCCATCCTAAATAAAATCAACAATCCTAGATCAAATCTTAGTTGAAAAAACAAACAAAAATCTCATGTAAAAGCAACTAGTGAATGCTCTTATGATTGAACTTGTTTAGTACATATAAAAAAGGTTATCAAGCACAATTCAGGAAACAAAAAGATCTATGGTTTGGGGAATGGATATACCATGATAAATTCCTTAGCTGTCACCAACTCTACTCTTGTAGATAGGGTTGTCATATCCTGGCACGCAGATGGGAGACGTAATTACAATCAACACTAAAAAGCCACACTGAAGATCACAAATACAAACTAAATTGTATAAAATATTAAATTTGCTCATTTAAATATTGTTTAACTAGATTTACATGAACCTTTAGTCTTGACCAAATAATTAAATGCTTTAGTTGAATACAGGAGTGCATTTCTATCAATTTGTTTTCGATTGGCTGAATGCAAGCAAACTTCATTAGACTAGATAAACGCAAGATGGACAATGTTGTCTAACAAGACTGCTTGCTTTTACTATGTAGACGGACAATAAAATACCACAAGTTTGGGCTGGGTGAGAATATATAAACATGTAAAAATATATAAGCATACTTATTCTATTTGCTTTAAAGTTTAAATATGTTTAATGATGTTTTAGCTATTGAAAAGTGATTTTATTACTCTCAAAATAAAATAAAAATGTTTCATCAATGTACTCAATAGTGTAATTAATGATACTGATTTGAACCCCTTTCATATATTAAATAAGTCACGGATGAAGTGCATTTTTCTTTATAAAGTATTGTATGTAAAATATCCTTTCAATACTCCATTGAGAATCACCTGCTTTTCAGAAATAATGTCTAAGGATTGCACTGTTAAAACATTTTTTTTATTTTAAAAATCAACTCAGCAATACTAAAAAGCAAGTGATGCTAGCTCCCTTTACCCAATAGGAAGCTAGCCTTCACAACATCTACCACCAGGACTATTAGTTTTGACACTGGTGCAAGGGAGTCAAAGAGGCAAGGGGTAGGTCAGTCATATATAGGCACTTATGTTTAAATATCTAGCATTAACACACATTGACAGTGCCAGTAACCTAAATCCACTGGTAATGATATAATAAAACAGCGCCTGTAGCATAATCCTGGAGAGTAGTCACATAAATCTACACAACACGCATTTCACAAAACATGGAATGTGTAATGCCACAGAGGATTTATCTGTGGTTCAACTAAGCTGTATCACCTAAAATTATATTTTTAGGGCCCGTTTCATAGGCTGTATCCGAATTGTCAAGTACACTTGACTTGATGCAGTCTCGATACTTTTACATTTCTCAGTTTTCATAGTGAAGACGGCATCAAACTATTCGAACAGCAACACACTTGGACCCACAGTCCGAATAATTTGTCTAAGTCGGTGCTCAATAGACAAAACAATAATACTAAAACAATTGCCAGTCAAACACCGCACCAACACCACATGGCTCGTATCCATGGTTACCAACACCACGAGAAGACTGCATCGGTCTAGTCCGCGACTATTCAGACAGATCTACAATTGCCAATGCAGCTATCAACGCCACAAGCCAACGCGACATCGCATAAGTAGACTATTCGGATACAGCCAGTCAAATTTAGTACACCTCAAGTGCGATGCCACATTAAGTACAGGACGACACCTACTTAAACCAGAATGGAATGGGCCAGTTTCCAATGCGAGAATGGCCCATTCCATTTGGGTTAAGTAGGTGTCGTCATGTACTTAATATAGCGCCACACTTGAGGCGTACTAAATTTGACTATGAAACTGGCCCTTAGTGTCAAAGATGGAATAATATCAATGAACCGTGTACAACATTAAAGGTTTGATTCATTTAATTAAAATAAAATTTAGAAGTAATATAACCAAAATAACCGCTTTAATTAGTTCTCGATCACCAGGCAATTATCAGCTAATTAAAGGATCTCAATTTAACCAGTGTCCCAAACAATCTGGTATAATAATTGGTGCTCGACCACAAGGCTATAAATACAAATTATCTAATATAACCAAAACTTAATAATAGGCTTATTCCATGTAATATCAACTAATTTTAAGAATATTACTGCTGCTATATCGCAAATATTAACTATATTTTTTTCCCCTCGGTATGTATATATGCAAGTTAGAGTGCTATTAAGTTAGATTTCATATAGATCACATTGCAATATTTAAAGATCATACAAATGTCAGAAAAACTATCTCTTTCTATGCTTATAACAGCATTACTTCAAAGTTAAATATATATTAAACAAGTTCTTGAACACAATCTGGGATTAAAAAACATTTATATAAAAAATACCTTGGATGGCCCCAACAACCTTTTCTGGCATATAAAGTTTAAAATTCTATTGGAGATTAGTTTTATTACAAAACCTTGTGTTATTGTAGTGTGTTAATATTGAATTTAAAATATACACCTTAATTCAACCCAAAATATTTTATATATATACACATACACAAAAAAAGCTGTCTTATGGTTTGAGAATCACACCCTTGGTCATTTTGTTTAGTTCAATAAGGAAATAATAGATTATGCTAAATAATCTCTAGGGGATGTTTTGTTTTGGGAGTCAGTGTTTGATATTCTGAAACTATATTGTCTGTGCATTGTTGTAATCTACTTACATATTTTTAAAAGTTTTCTTCAAACATATTCTTCATCAAGAATCATCAGCCTGGTTGATTTATTGAAGGCTACATTTAAGGTGTGCATAAATACTAATACACAGTAAAAATTACTGATTTGCGACCGAAATTCTAGATGAACCCATGATAATTTTTTATTTTAGTTTTGAGTGTAATTTACAAATATAATATTTTTAATCAAATAAACCTATTCAGTCCTGTGTTAAAAATGTCAGATCTCTGCATGCTGTAGATTTGACTGGGCATCGCACACAATCAAATAAATACACAGGAAAACACTTCCTTTTATTATATATATAGGAATAAAGCTTATTCAATGTAGCCTTTATTCAAACCCTTTGTGAGCCTAAAACTTCAGGTAGAGGCGGTTGACCGGTGTCTGATTTGTCGATTCAGAATACATATAACCTTCCAAGCAAGAGTGAGACGCCAGGGTAGGGAAAGTAAGAGTTGTGGGGGTATTTCCTCACCTCAAGCAGGTACTCAGTTCGAGAAGGAAGATAAGACCCAAAAGGGAATTTGGTCTTCTATTCTGCCGCACCTTAAGGTATTTGGATTAAACTTGTTAACGTTACTTTAAAGGTATGTGATCTAGCCAGCCAATCATTTGACAAGTGACGTCAACAGGGCTATTTAGTAATTCATAGGTTGGTTATTATGACCAATGTTAACTCTTTAGCATAAGTTCTAGTGATATTATATTGATTGAAAACTAAACATTCACAGATCACTATACAGCTCATACAAATCACATTATAAACCAGAATGAAGAAGTTTGGCTAGAGTTGCTAAAATATGTGAATCGTGATCACACTTTTTTTTAAGTTAAAGGAGTTGATCTTGATTCAGACTATAGACCAATTTTGATAACTTTGTTTAAATTTCTGAATCTTTTCAAATGAAATTTAAATATGAAGATATACAATTGAAGTTGCTTTCGAGATAATTTGATTAGTTATTTAGCATTGCTTTCTATAAGGTACTTAGCCTTAAATGGTTATATTTAAATAATTTAACAATGTATGGAGAATTATCTTACAAAATGGCGGTCTAATCTTATGAGTCATTAGTTGCCTTTTGAATTAAGAATAAATCATTTGTTGGTGTAAATTACAAATACTTTGTGATTTAATAATAAATAAAGGTAGGTCAATAGTAAGCAATGGAGAATTTAAGTTAAAATTCCATAAATTATTTAGATCCGTTTGGAAACTTGGTATAAAAATCTATGACGCGTAGATATGGCGGAAATATGCCACTTACATCAGAGCTTAATTGGACTTTAGCAGCGAAAAATGATAAAAATTATTCAAACTTGAAAATACGAAACTAACGTAAATATAGCTATCAAGTTAAAATGCTAAAATTTTAAAAATAAAAAGCCATGCAATTAATTCTGAAATAATTGACTACTACGCCCTAAGCAATTTACTATTACACTAAGTTCAACACCCAGAGGTCAATGGATTGTGTAAATGATTTCATTCTCTCGAAACAAAATATTTTAATAGAAATGGTTTTCGAACATATTAAATAAAACTCAAAACAACATTTAGAAACTTACCTCCCGTTCCATCTTCACCATTTCTTCCAGAATTGAAGAGCGCGAGAAACAACGTATGGGTTAGAAGGACGCTATCACCAAAATGGCCGAAGTAACGCAATCGACCGGCCGAACAATAGAAGTTTCGAAAAAAATCGAAGGTTAAGTCAAAATAGTATCTATATTTTAGGATTTATTTTTAAAATAAGTATTATTTTATTTAAAATACTTGTTCAGAAAAAATTATAATTCTATATTTATAAAATTTATTTTAAAACTAAAAAAGCTCTTTTTAAGATAAAATATTTTAATAATAGTTTGGCTTATCCCGCCTAATTCATTTACCCGCCATTTGTAATTGGTCTTGTCAGCCAAATTCATTTTATTCAAAATAAAAGATAGTATTTATAAAAAAACGCATTTTATTTAACTCAGGGTAAGTTTTATTCTTTACATTTAATAAAATCTATTATATTATATATTACTGAAGTTCTTGAAAAATACTTTAAATTTTAACTTTATTTAATATAATATTCATCAAAATGTTGTGGAGGGGGCTTCGCCATTTGAAAGAGTTGTTTATTTTTACAGGTGTTCCACTTTAATACAATTTTACTTATTATACCCAACCGTTCCTGTGGAGTCAACAATAGTTTTCCACCTATAATCTAAGTATCCTTGGCTCCTAATTGTATAGATATAGAAAAAATTATGTAGTTCATGTTATTGAGACACTAACCATAGTCTTGACACTACTTTCAAGTCCTATGTATTCCAAATTAAGTTATTATATTGTACGGTTTGCATAGTGATTATAAATTAGCCTATCTAAGCTTTATAACCTATACATAACATTTAAATTGAGCTATTTTGAACGAAAGACTTGTTTTTGTGTTAAAACCAGGTAAAATAGTTTTAAAAAAATTCCCACAAGATATGTATTAAAAATAGATCACAATGTTTCAACAATATCATGGTGACTAAGAAGAAAGTGTTTTAGTTACCGGGTGACCTGGCGGTCTAGGGGTAAGGTGTCAGACTTCTGTGCTGGTGGCCGGGATTCAATCCTCGGTCCCAGCACAGATTTATCTGATAACCAAACCCTTCCTTCACCTCTGACAAGACATCTTGTGAATGTGGGGAATGCCAGGCCTCCACCGTGGTTCAAATTCCACGTTAAACTGTAGGTCCTCCATTTCATCTCACAATCACCCTACCATTACACATTAGCGTAAGTTCGTATAACCCTAACGGGTAGTAAGACGCGGTGCTAATAATAATAATGTTTTAGTTACCAAAAATTACTTGTTTATTCGCCATAGCAACTGGCAATCAACTTGCATTACAAATTTACTTCAATTTCCTCTCAATTTGAAATATGAGTCTATGTCCTTTAGCACACTTTAAAAAGGTATCTTGATCCACTGTCTTGGTGGGTGAGTCTGCTAACATGGATTGCGATGGCAAGAATTTTAAGGAGAGCTGGTCTTCTCTTTTACAAAATGATGGCTGACATCACTATGCTTGGTGCATGCCTGATATGTACCGTTCAAAGCCATTTTAAGGGCATCTTGACTATTTATATGAAGTAAAGTCGGTTCTTTCTTGCCTTCGAGTTCTTAGCTTAAACCTTGGAGCTATAGTGCCGCTTACGCAGCCACAGTGATAGGCATATTCTTTGATTCTGTCATTGAGAGAGTGATGGTGGGTTCCCTGGTCCACGAGCTCGGCAAGCTAATTTTAAGAAATACATAATCTGTGACAGATTGCCTCTCATCTGGGTCAGTTGTCCAATCTGCAGCGCAGTATACTACACAGGGGTTTTTCTCAGCCTGGTGGTATTATTAAGTAGCTGATTGGGGGCATTGTAATACTTTGCAGTATTTGATGATTTATGCAACAAACATTTATTTTAGCCAGGTTATCAGTAAAAGTTCTAGGAGACACACCCAGTCAGAAGTCCTTGGGGAGAGCACGGCCACACAATCTGATGTTCTTGGAAAAGTTTTTCCATTGGACTCAAGCTTCCAAGCGATGGTTCCCTTTAATTATCTGAATATGTGTTTTACTCTATTTCAGAGTGATGATCCTGAATTATGATGTAAACAACTTGAAGAATTAACATCATAGCTTAAGCCCGGCCTAAGTATCTTTGCAGTAAACACTACTGCTTCCTGGTAAGGTATAGCTTCCATCTTATTGGCATAAATTCTGAATGGGTTGGTGGTATTATCATGGATAGTGTTTCAATAAGGTGCCAGAGGATTTCCAACTGGTTTGAATCGTTACAAGATTTTCTCAATATATGAATGTTGATCTAGGTTTATTCCACATGAAATCACTCTCTTTGAGAATATCACTGCCATTGAATCAAGATTCCCCCCCTCTTTAGTATATGGCACCATTTTGAAGAAGAAAAATGTGTCTGGCTAAAAGAGTTGCTTCGACTTGGGTTGTAAATAATTAAAACATTCATAACTTAATTATGTATCAACTAATGTCCTTAGTGTCAAACTAAAGCTTATGTTTAGTACTTTACAATTCAAACCTTTTAGACAAATTTAATAAGTTACATCTATTTTTAGGTTTCTCACCATCTATCTCTGGTCCAGGACCTTAGTTTAGTCATTAGTGTCTGTAATGAGATAAAGAGTCTTGAGTTCGATTCCTGGCATGGCTGAAAAATGTATCTAGTGAATTGTGGGTTTACCCTTTCACAATGATAAATTAATGGGTGAGGACTAGATGTTGTGTCTGTCTTAGTTTTAAGTTAGAATATAAGGCATATGAAGCTACGACAGGCCCACAGTAGCAAGCTGGTGGTGGGAAATATACATGGCTTGAATAAAAAACTCGCCCAGGCCATGGGCTGGAAACAGTAATAGATGTAGAATTATCTATTTCTCAAATGTTAGATTAATTTATGTTCTTTGAGCCACAAATCTCATACGTTTCATATTTTAAATGTAGTACAAAAGTAGTGTAAACTTTATTAGAAATAAAAAATTGTAATTTGTGAATTAAAAAATATTTAAGCTTTGTTAGATTACATTAACAGCTGGTGTGCTTGTGCTTAAGTCACGTATAGCAAATTATCATGCTTGTATCCTTAAGTTGTGTGATATGAGTTTTATTTAAAAACATAATGTGGTATTTTGGTTGATAATCTAAAATAAGTTAAGATTGGGCCCATCAGCCATTTTGCCGATACCACTCAATAGTTGCTAATCCTTAATACAAATAATCTGATTTATTTTGTTTTTAATTATTCAAAGTTAATATGGGGTATTAACACATTTACTTTACATCCTTTACTTCTTTAGTAAAAAATAAGTGGTCTATTATTGCCTATATAATTTAATGGGCTATGTTATGTAAATAGTTAATGCCCTACACATTTATGCACTTATCTTGCACATACTTCAGACATACTTAGAATCCACCACCTTTATTTACTTATTTTGTTCCTGCTGTTTTGTTCCTTGTTATCGAGCCTAAAATAATTTATCAGTATTTAACTGAAAGGTTCCCTAATCAAAGATATTTACGTACCAAATTGTAGGCCTAATTAAAAGCCTATAGGCAAAAAAGTGTATTCATTTTCATAAATAACACACATTAAAAAAATAAAACAATAACCAAAGACCGCATCTATAATTGCATGTGATCTGCTTGCCTTTTACGGAGCATCATCTTGGGCTGTCCTTACTCTACCTTTCTTTTCTTCTAAGAAGATAAAAAGTCTCATTAAAATGTAACTCAAACTCTTGTTTATTTATTTTAGAAGTGTGTTTCATATAACACAGTAAAATATGATTCTACCATGTTATTTCACCTTGTCTTTAATCCTTATTTGAATGCATTTTTATTTATGAAAAGATCCTCTTTGGACAGACAAAAATACTGCCCCTAACTAAGACAGTGGGGATCAGGAGCCAGAAGCAATTTTGGGTGAGGTTGGTAAAAATCCACAGACTCCGACTTTAAAATAAAAACTTTTACTATTATAAATTATAACAATATGATAATTATATCATTTTAATTTTGTCCTTTTTGATTCTTTAGGACCAATATTTGTAATTTGAATTGACAAAGTTATTCAAATATGAATTCATAATGCTAAAGAAACTTCCCATGAAGTAATCTCTTTAGGAGAATCTTACTGCGGTAAATTGGACAGTAGAAAACCAGAGGAGTTGAAGTTAAAGGCTCAGCATATTGACACCACAGCCTCCCCTTAACTCACACCTTAAACGATATGTGAAATATCTTGCATCCACACATTACCTTCTTTATTCATCTCACACATCAAATAGTTTTTAAAGTTGCTGTTTTATAATTCAAACTTTTCATAAATGCAGACATACTATATCCTTACCCTAAGCACCATTATTCTGAATCAATGAGGTATGTCTACTGGAGAGTCTCTACAAAAAGTCATAATTGTGTATCCTTTTAATTTGTGGCAGCAGTAAATGTTATCCTATTTTATCATTTTATTTTGAGATTTACTCAAACATATTTATCAAAAATGTTTGAATTTACTCCAGTCTTTAGATAAGAAACTGTTTTAACAATTTCTTTTATAGGTATATGGGAAACCTCTTTAAAGTATTGGTAGGCCTACATCCTTAACAATTGGACTTGGTCCCTGCAATTTCAAAAAGTAAGTGTTAAGCAGGGCCTCCTTATTTAAATCAGAACAGTATTAAAACATTATTATTTTTAAAAAGCAAATATAGCTTGATTTGTTTTTATGAATGGACGTTTGGCGTAGGGGTTTAATCCTGAGTACTACATGTACCGGTACTTTAATCGTTTTTAGGGATATCCAAATTTTGAAAATGTTCTCGGGGATGATCCCTCCAAATATCTTGGAGAGGTGGTGGAGTGTTCTACACACCTTTTATACATAAAAAAAATTAATTTGTTTAATAGAGTCTCATAACTGGAAGAAAAGTATTTTCAAAAATATGGGGGGGAGGGGGGACACGAACTATTTATTTATTTTTTGCCAGGAGAACAGATAATTATGCTGAAATTTTACTATAAAGTTATAGTGGCCACTCTGGCCAAAAATCACATGATTTGACATATGAATAATATGTGAAAGTATATTTAGTTTATTTTGACATCAGTCAGCTACGTCTATTCATAAGAAAATCAGAGTACTGTATTTAGTAGGATTATTATTTGTTTACCTCTTAGAGAATCAAAGTTTTTTTTAAATAGTCATAAGTTATGTATATGAATAAGTTACAGCTCTGCAAAGATATTAAGCTACAAGAATAGACTAGTTAAATATATTTGTATAAACCTGTGAACATGTATTAAATTTGTTTTACTGGTAATTAGGTTATTCTAGTAATTTATCAGCAAATTTGACAGCACAGAGATTTAATATAGTGACTGGGTTTTGATTCCCAACAGAATTCATAGGATGTATTTGTTACTATCGTATATTAATGGTTCTCCCTCCTTTGTGTAAATTGTGAAAGAGCTTACATTTCTTTAAAATTCATCCTCATCCTTGGTTTTAAGAGCTGTGGGCGAGAACAATAATAAGCAAGACCGAAGTACCATGCAAGTACAGATAAAGTCTAAGTCAAGTTCTATCAGGTACCTTGATAGGTAGTTATGCTAGAAATCGTGTGATTAAATCTTACATAGACGTATCACACATAGATCGTTAAGCTAGTAGTTGCATGATTAAATCTTACACAGAAGTACCACACCCTGGTAGAAAGTTAAAAATTATTATAAATGAACAAAGAGTTCTTAAAATGGTGGAAAAGGTGAAAAACAAATTTTTCAGTTTGGAAGAGCAAATCTATTTATTGGAACAGATCAAGACTCATACAATTATATAGTATATAATAACCTAAGTTAGGACTATGTTGGTGAAGAAAAGAATGTGGAAAGAAATAACTGGTAATTTCCAAAAGGTAAGTGTGGTTTGATCAGTATATAATTTCATAGGTCTTTCATTTGGATCTATTATTTTACACTTGTGGAATATATAATTGAATAATTGGTTTATTGAACTCTAGACTGAATCTAAATTCTCTCTTTATTCACTATCACCATGCCAGTTACATTAATAATCACATGACCCAGTGTAGATCCTTTCAAATTGTCACCATTGATGTCGATGCACCTCCTACACGTCCTTGAGTCCAAGGGTGTAAGCATTACATCGTTGACACAGCCTTGGTTAGCTGTTTGACCGGCAACTGTTTTATTATTCTATTTTTGTCCATTAAAGCTCAGAACTTGTTTCTCACCATTTTAATTAAAATTAAGACTTTGGTTATTTTGAAAAGTTGATTAATCAATCTACACCTATCATTTATTATCACCAAAAGTAGCCAATTATTAATCAACATGCTTTAATCCTTATACAACAACTAGAAAACAGTCAACGCAAACAATATAATGATGGCAATTTTAAATTCCATAGGCTTTATTTGCATTAGTTTTGATAGATGGTGAATGACATTAGTTTCTAAGATCATTGGTAGGTAGTAGAACTGCAGTCCCAAGAATGTATAAAGGCGCGTTACAATTCACACTGGCTGATGCAGTCTTTGATAGAAAGAGAAATGGGCAGTTTGAATTCATCAATTCTATAACTCAAAGATCCTTGGGACTATTCAGATACAGTCCTAGATAATTTAGGCCAACCATATTAAGTGTTTTGTATGTGTTTGTCAGTGGAAGGTCCAAGCAGTGCCAGTCGCAAGACCAAGGATAAAGATGCTCCCTTAGGGGAAGGGGAGAGCGCGGTGGAAGAAGAGTACTCTGTAGAGAAGGTCCTGGACCGTAGAATGCGCAATGGTCGTGTTGAATATCTGCTTAAGTGGAAAGGATATTCTAAGTAATGAAATATATTTGTGAATGTTATAGTTTGATATTTTAATATTTCCAGTTTTTAATTAGTATTATTGGTCTTAAAGCTAATTTATTTAATTCCAGTTGACCTTTATTTTAAATTACAACTTCTTTACCATTTTCCTTTTTTCTCCTCTTTTGTTTTTTGGTTTTCTCTTTTAGGAAGTTGCGTTGCGCGTTACACACTCCTCCCTGATGAGTTCCGATAGAATGAAACCTAGGTCGGGGGATTGGGCGGTGACGATCAATTTTCTTTAAGAGACATCCATTACCTCTTTGTCCATTGGCAGCAGTGTAAAGTGTGAACTGTGTTCTTCTTTTCATTGTAAAGGCCATATTGTGTTTGTCCCCCTTTTATATGTTTCTATCCACCTTTCCTGTACCTTCTTCCAAATATAATACAATTGCCTCATAAAGCGAAAAGAGGTTTTCCTTATAGAGTCATAAATTACAACTCATAAATTAGGTTAGGGCATGATAAAGTTTATTATTTAAAAACTTGCAGCGTTTTATCAATTTCCTTCATATTCTTCATTATTGGGGTATTTTCAATAAGTAGATCAACATTTCTTTTGGATGCAAAAAAAAATTGTTTCAATATAATATAGGCTTATTTGTTTTAATGAAAGAAACGTGTTTAATATTATGAAAGGCTTGGTATTTTCATTTGCCACACTAAAACAAAAATATTAGCTAAGATGAAATTCTGATGAAATGACTGTATCTGACATGAAATACACTAAAATTACTTTCATAAAATGTTAAGTTATGGGATCTTCAGCTATATCACTTATGAAATACAGTATTATCGATATGTATTAAATAGCACTAATATAGTAATATGTGTATAATTTGTACTCATAAGAATATCTCTTGTATTTTCTAAAATTTCTTTCCTACCAGAATCTTACTATTACATATTATCATTCATAACCTAAATAACAAAATTGTTATGATGAAGGCTACTTCTTATCTTTTCCCAAAGAATTAATTTTTAATTTTGGAGAAACTTATCACCACATCGACAATAGTTAAATGTATTTTCTAGTGATGACAATACGTGGGAACCGGAGGAAAATCTTGATTGTCCGGACCTAATTTCTGAGTTTGAAGATAATCGCAAGAAGAAGGAAAATGTTAAGAAGGAGGAAAAGAAGCGAAAGCTGATCTCTGATGACAAGAAACCACCAGCCAAAAAAAAACATGTTGAGGTTAGTTCCTAAATATGTATGAATGATGTAATGGCTGTTTTGGTAAGATTGAAATATTACCTGTTCTTTATTTTCAAGCCATTTTATATACCTATAGTAGCCCCACGGCTTCTTTGGTGCTGACTGACAACTCACAGCTGACTTCTGACAGTCAACATTTAGGTATATACCTATATTTTGACTGTCAGAAGTGACAGCTGCTAAACACATGTTTTTGCAGATCATATGGTTTGGCGTAGGGATACATAATTTGGTCTGGTAGCTTTTCAAAGCTGTCAGTCAGCACCAAAGAAGCCATGGGGCTACTGTAGAGTCCATCTACAGTTGAAATGGTGGTAAATAACAGCTAGTAAAACTTACTGGATATACTGTCATATAATAATTCGCCAAACCATCTGAACTGCATGACCATAAATTATCTTAAGTGGTTGTCACTTTAGGCAGTAAAATCTTTTACAACAAACAATTAGTTTTTAACTATGTTTCTCTTTTAACCATTTTTACATTATTGAAACACAAACTTATTAAAGAACTGTTTGAATGTTGTTGTTGTTTTTTTGTGGAAGGGCCGTCTTTGGTTCCCTTAAAAATCCTTGATAAATGAGAGTTTCTAAAAGGCTGCGCTCCCTTCATAAATTAAGATGGTTAACCAGCCAAAACAAGGTTGCTTGAAGACATCATACAAACTGTCTTCAGTTGTGTCCATGCGTATATGTTTAGAAAATAAAACATTTTATTTTGAAACTAATATTTTGTATGACTCTTTCTCTAAGTAATAAAAAACGTTTATTAATTTTGGTAGCCAGTTATAACACAATATAAGTAATAATAAACGTTTTAATATATTATTTCATGTACTATAATCTAGCGTGTTGCCACAACCACAAAATAAAAAAACAGTGCTATATGCATATGTACTGATTAGGAAGGTAGAATTTAGAGGTGTCTTCTGAATAAAATTATTATATTATACTCTTGACCCTTAAAATATACTTCTCTATGACATTGCCATCTTTTCAAATACATTTCAGGAAGATAACAAACCTAGGGGATTTGACCGCAGCTTGGAGCCAGAAAAAATTATTGGTGCTACTGATTCGAGTGGTGAGCTCATGTTCCTTATGAAGTGGTAAGTGGAAGTGTTAATTACTAGCCCAAAAATAGGAAAGTGCAAATCTTTGAAAACTTTGAGTGTGCTTCAAATATTCATTAGCTTCAACCTTGGGGGGGAAACTATGCCTGTACAGATACATAAGTTTCAATTTTAAATTTATTTTGAATATTGGCTAACTGGCCCGAATTAAATCTTATGCTTTATAAAAATGTATAGTAGAGTCTGAACTGAATTCAAATTGAATCTCATGCTAAATTTACTTTATCAAATCAAATCATAGTCAAATCCCATACTTTAAAAAAAAATGAAAAAATATACTTATTCACATCTGGATCAAATAATTTAGTAGGGCTTGCTATGATAATGCTTCAAATCAAATTTGTGTCGGATATTTTATAAAGTTAAGTTTCCCTGTCTATTAATAAAATATTTCAAGAAATTTTGATATTTTTTCATATTTTAGGTTTTATCATCATCGTGGAACCCCTCCGGCTTGTCAGGCAGGGTGTTTGCAAACAAGCTCTCACCAACTCTGTATATCCAGAAACATTTCTTCTTCCATCACTCTTCTCCAGCTCTCTCCTTTCTTCTCTACATCTTTTTTATCTGGTACACCCACCTCCTGGGTTGTCCAACTGGTCTCCTGCCCTCTATCTCTCTTCCCATTACCTTTTTTAACTAAAAGATATTTCACTCTACCATGCATTTGGTTTATAGTCTGATTATTTCAATTTGTTAAGCAAGTATTAACTATAGATTAAAATTTTTGTCTAAACACATTGAATCCAAATCGATGATTTATTTTTATTTGAATTTTTCGAATATTAAGATTCGAAATATTAAATCTGAATCCTTAGCAAGATTCAGATTTGACATTTAGGATAGAAGTTTCATACAGGCTTAAGAAAAACAATTACTATAGTTATGCCAAAACTATATAATTTGTTCATGCTAACTTTGGCTTTTTCTAACAGTTAAAAAGTTTTACTAAAAAAGTTTTACTAAAATTCTGTATCACAGTTATGAAATGTCAATTTGACATTTAAAATAAATTTGTCTCTCTTGTTAAAGTAGTTGGACAATTTGTGGTAACACACAGCTGTTTTTATTTTTTAGTAACTTTATGCTGCGCTGAACAAAAAAAACTATACATAAAAAATTGACAGTTGAGTTTTTTTCAAGTTCAGTTCATTTTAATTTTTATTTACTTTTGCAGCCCCCTTGTTAAACTTAACTGCTTATAATAATTGGGAAATTTTGACATAAAAAAACCTCACATTGTTTTAAAAGACAAAAGCGCATTACAATGATTTATTATTTAAAATTGAAACTATTTAAAACTGATTAAGACTCAGGTCCATGCTGGGTGCAGGGGTTCCAATAGGGTGGTAGATAGGGTAATCTACAAATCTAGAGTCATAACTTTGAAGATTGCTAGTGCATGGTGATGGAGGCAGTGGCCATGTGAGTTGCAGCTCCCCCAACCCTTTTCTCATACCTGTGTTATTGCAACGAACAATTTTTTTCTTTTGAGGAGCAGCAAAGGGAGAGAGAAACACTTTGTTGTTTCAAACTTGTTAGAGTGTATGATGTTTCTAGAGATTTAAATACGTTCCTCTAAGAAAATCACTTCCCTAAACAAACCAAAATTCTTACTCTCCATTTACCGCGGGCCCCCTCTGGGGGACCTGCCGATGCTAGATGTGGTGAAGGCATATGTAACTGTGGGTATAAATAAAGTTTGTAAAGTTATTCAGGAGGCTAGAGTGGAAAGAGGAGGATAGTATGAGTTGTGTTAATACAAAGGAATGGATGGAGTGGTTACAAATAAAAAACATTTGGAGTGAAGTCGAAGAGGACTCTCTCTCCACTATTCTTTGTAATGATAATGGAAATGGTCATGAATAAAATGGCAAAGAAAATCAGGCAGGAAAAAATGAAAGCCATTATGTTTCTACTTGATAGTATAGGGGAAGAAGGAAGCTGGATGTATAGAAACGGCTACAGGAATAGACTGAAGTGAAAAAGAGTTGAATAAAATTTAGAATGACGAAGAATGGAGCTATGGTAACAACAAGGAAGAGAATAAGGTCTAGTGAAGCTATAAAGTTGGATGAAGTAGAAATGAGAAAGGTTCAGCGTGTAAAATCTCTTGGAAGTGTGATCGAGGTAAAGGTTGAGAGTAGAGAATACCTAATAAGAAAAGGGAAGCAGTGGGGTTGCTCTATAGATGTGTAAGAGATCTGCTCTGCAGAAGAGTGTGTCCTTGAAGTGTTAGGAAGTGCTCTATAGGACTCTTTGTACCCATGGTCACATAATTGGTAGAAACATGGACAAGGAAAATAGAAGCTATGGAATTGAAGTTTTTTTTTAATCCTTTCGCTGCTATACCTGTTTATAAACGTTAGCGGTACTCTGCATTGCTCATGCTATTAACGTTTATAAATGTTTTTGAATTTAACTCACCAGCGCTAAAGACATTTACAAACGTACAGCTCTCTAACTTTCTGTAATGCTAACATCATATATTGACATTACTTTGGAACCATTATGAAGTATGTGCTGTGTTGCTCGTCGAACTGATAGGTCGATATTTATCGCTGATTATGCATTTGGTTACTACAAAATGCATTTTGCTAATTTTATCTTTGTATTGTTTTGGAAGTAATGCATTTTCCGTAGTGTTTTCTTTGCGTTGTTTTTTTACAAATTAGTAGCCTAGGAGCTATTTATTCATTCTTTTAATTATTTATATGTATATATATATATATATTCAGAAACGTTTATAATCGTAAAAATGGGTGACAATCCTACACAAGTACCATTACAGGTTATTTAACATTAGAATATAATAGGTTCCTCACAGCAATAAAAAAAATTGCGCCCATTGTTGTGTAACATCGAAAATATAGGATTGAAATAGAATAATAAATGAAGTAAAAAAATTACTGTAGTTCAAAGATTTTTCTAATCCAACAGTGAAAGAGTTAAGAGCATGTTTACTGTCACGAGGAAAAGCTGGATAAGGAATAAAGATATTTGGGAAATAGTGAGCTTACAGGAGAATAGAGGAAGCAAAGGTGAGATGGTATCCTCATTTATTTAGGATGCAAACAGACTATACCAAAAAAATGGAGATGAAGTATGAAGTTAATGTACCGCATGGGAGGCCAAAAAATATGTTAGAATCAGATAACAGAAAGTGTGCAAGTGAGAAGGATAATGGAGGCGATTAAAAAAAGAGGAATGGTGGAAGGAAAGCAGAAGATTAAGATATTTTACTAAATTGGGAACAGTTGATGATGATGATCAATTAAATTACATATATTAATGATAATTTGTTTTATCAACTTTGGGCAAAAGCTGCTAAACATTTTGTTATTTAATTATATTTGGTATCTTAAAGCTAAATAAATAGCCACTTGATATCTTTTCTCGCAATAAAACAAACTATTTTAACTTTATTTTTACTTAGATAATATTCTAAGTTCAATTTCACTTCAATTCAAACTATTTTAACTTTATTTTTACTTATATAATATTTTGAGTTACATTTCGCTTGACTTCAAATTAAAAAAAGTGTTACACATTTAATTTAATTGTGTACAATGATTAGCATTGCAACAATAATTAAATTTAAACACACCATGTACAAATGTAGATAAGTTTGTGTTTTATCTAGGAAAGGAACAGATGAAGCAGACCTTGTTCCTGCACGGCAGGCAAACATTGAGTGCCCCTCAGTCGTTATTCGGTTCTATGAGGAGAGGCTCACTTGGCATACATCGAGCCATGACGAAGACGAGGGAGGCATCAAGGAGTCTACTGATTAGATACTATGACTATGAAGATGCTTGTGCGTAATATTTTAATAACTTTTACAAGTACTAAAGGCTCTAGACTAGTTGTGATCTTGACAAGAGTTTCCTCTTCTAATGACATTCATTAAGCAATTTTTCACGGTTAAATTATTTATGTCTTGGTATCGAGTGTTATCAATCAACCTGACTAAAATGAAGGGTCAAAATTATTTTTGAGCTGTGTTTCATAAACAATGATGGTGATTTGAATATATTTGATATGAGAGGTTGTAGGTTAATTTATACAATAAAAATTGACAGAATATGCACTATTTAATGTTATTATAAGCTTGAATTTACAATATATTTTATTTTGACAGACACTTTTTTCGGCTAAAAATATATATAAATAGTAGTGATGAACAGGAACAACATTTTTACAATGAGACGGAAAATTAGTCAAATTATTGGGATTGGGACAGGAATGAGAAAATATAAAATTGTTAGACCATGGAAAAACCAAATTAACCCGTCTCTTCAATATTTTCATCCCAATTCTTGTCACAATTGCGTTACACTTACATGTCTAATGTTCATGAAATTCCATTATCAAAAACACATGGATGAAATAAGTGGAATATAAATAAGTGCCTGGTAACTAAATAATATATAAAAAAGTGTGAATTAGGACAGAGAAAATAGATTGCAATGATTTTGTATGAATGGAAGTGAGGGAAGAAATGTATTTATTACAGTGTTTTCGTAGTTTTTCCAACAATTTGTTACATATGTGATTTTATTGGACGTATGAATAAGTGCCTAAATACTAAGTAGTCTATTAAAAATGGAAGCACATAACATAATTAAAGTGAAAGGGAAGGTGGCCAAATGGGCAGTTGTAGCAAATTCTATGAAAATACAAACTTTTTTTACGGTCAACATAGATAACATTTTATAGGTACCCATTGGTGTCATAACAGATAACATAACCTGACACATAGATATGTGAAAGTAAATCTAGTCATTTTTATAGCTGTCAGATCATTCTTTTTATAAGAAAATTGGGGTATACATGGGTCATGTCATGGTAGATAGAAATCCTAACTTTTAATTTCTTCACTCTGTCATCTTACTACCATCTTTTCAATTTTCTTGCTCCCAGTCATAATAAAACAAAAAAAAACTGCTGGAAGAGGGGTGGTTTAGCAACACCCCTGGTGGTGCCTGATTCATAGGAGAATGGAAACAAGATTTGATTACTAGTAGGAATCTGAGAGTAGAGTATGAACTTAATATAGATACTCGAGATAGATTTAAAGGTTCCCAATTTTGAGATTCTTGAAAAGGGTTATTTTCTTTCCTTGCATTGTGTGTCAGATGATGAATGACTCATTGAGTCATTGTTTACTATTCTTTCTTCTATTTGGGGATGTTTGTGAAATAATGCACAGTAGAGGGGTTAAGGGTGGTACCACCAAATAGTTTGTGTAAATGGCCACTGTAATATCAAGGTCACCAACTGGGTAAACTGGTTTTTGAGAGAGAAGGGTATAAAGAATAGATAAAGAAGAAATAGGAAAGGCATCTCTATGTAGGGCTGTTAGTACACTAATAAGCTTAGTGCAAGACAATATCAAGTACAGCCAAATGCAAATTACCATTGTGTAAATATTTAAAATCATTTGTGAACCGCTGTGTTCCAAACTGGCAGGTAATTGAAGGGCGAGGGGGAGTGTTTAAATATTAACATTGCTTAATCTGCACCTACAAACCTATTTTCACAAATGCTTTTTTAAAACTGTACATAAGAATGTTGAATTGTATCATAATTAATGTTTCTGTTAATATTACAGGATATTTAAAAGTGAATTCTATAATCTACTATGGCTTGTTTGTTTTTTTGTTTGGTTTTTAACTATTTAAAAACCAATTCAAAACTTATTTTATCATATATATATTTCTCTAATTTCCTTTAAATTTGTATTTGGAAGAAGGTGCAGGAAAAGTGAATATAAAAAATATAAAAAGGAACAACAATATGGCTTTTACAATAAAAAGGAGAACAGAGTTCACAATTTACATTAATGTCACTGGACAGAGAGGTAATGGCTGCCTCTTGAAGAAAATCTTATAGTTACCGCCCAATCCCTCGACCCTGGTTTTATCCTATCGGAACTCATCAGGTAGGAGTGTTTCACACTGTTCTTTTCATTGTAAATGCCATATTGTGTTTGTTCCCTTTTAGGCTACATGTTTTTTATCCACCTTTCCTGAACCTTCTTCCAAATACATATAACAAACTATCTCAAAAAAGCAAAGAGAGGTTTTCCTTAAAAAGATATAATTTCATTAAAAAAAATTAACAATATTGATAAATATTTGTTCTTTATTAACATAATTAAGTTTTAAAACTATATATTTATGGCTCGAATCGATACTCAGGAGCTTTATGAAAAGATCACGCAAGATCAACTCAAACTAAAAAACTTGAGCTTGCAGACCCCTAATTACAGATCGACCAGTCTGATGCCGACAATTTGGCTTATTTTCTTTATAATATTATAAAGGTAATGACAAAAGACACACATAAATGTTTGAATAGACACAATTTTTCATTCATTAAATTCTTAGTAAAAATATTAATAAACACAAGAAAATAATCATTGTTAAAAACTTAAATATGCAGTGGCAACCATTTGAAACCACAGTAATTTAGGCCAATATTATTTATATATTTATTTGAGGTCGGACACAAAGTTTATTTATAGTTTTATTCCCCTTTATAAAAATATTAACACCACTCACAAAAACTTCTAACAAACATTGCTTCAAAATGGCGACTGACGAATCTAAACCATATGATTGAACATAACAGGAAACAAGTTTTTTACAATGATGCAGATACCCAATTGATGAAAATATTTTATTCAGTTAAATATTTCAAAATACGATAAAATAATCATAAAATTATTTATTGTAAGTAAAAAAATGACAACACTTTTCTCTTTTCCAAGTAATTACGATGCCTGTATTAAAAGGTATTGATGTGTGCACTATATTACATAAAATCAGTAACGTTCCAAAACGAAAAATAAGTATTTTTAATTATGTTTAAAATATTGTTTCGAGTTGGATAAAAAGAAATTATTTAAAAAAATGAAATAGTATGAGAAAACTTAAGTTTACATTATTTTTAATGTAATATATAACAGGTTATTAAAGATCTTTACATTTAAAACAAAACTGATCTTTTACAAGTGTTGGCAACCCAAAACCTGAACATGTGATTTTCGAACTGTCATCCAGGTAAAAACCTATCGTGAACGGAATATACACGTCTTGTCAGAGGTGAAGGAAGGGTTTGGTAATCAGATAAATCTATGCCAGGACCGAGGGTTGAACCCCGGACCCCAGCACAGAAGTCAGACACCTTACCCCTAGACCACCAAGTCAAGTAATTCCTTTAATTTACCCTCTCATTATTTCACACCTTCCTTTTCCCTTGTCTGTTGCTCCCAAAGTGTATATATTAAAATCCACCCTCAAGCAAATATATTATATATCACACTGTTTCACTCGCAAGCCCCCATTGATGAGTCACCACTGACTGTCCTTTCAAACATTTGTTTCGCCACGTTATGGAATAGAACAAAGGACAAGTTTATCTATTATTATTGTTATTATTATTAGCACCGCGTCTTACTACCCATTTGGGTTATACGTACATGGTTATCTGTTATTCAGCTTAAAATTCATATGTAACATATTTAATTACAATAAATTAACCTCACTCCTCAAATAAATAATAATAATAAAACATTTAATATGAACCCAACTGAACTACGCAGCAGAAGCTTATCACTAGGCTTGTATTCGTGGTTAACCTTGTATTAATACCTACAACCAGGGCATTTACACACTTGTGGTATTGCGGCTAGCTACGAGTTCTTGTGACCAAGATGTTACTAGACCACGGTTTGGTAACCCTTTCCTTGACCAAACTAAATAGCCTGGTATCAACCAATGAGCTGAGAATTGTGCGCCAATTTCAAAACAGCATGACTCCTTATGTTAGATTCAAACAAGTGTGACTTTGGATTTAATGGATTTTAACAGTTATATAATAAACTATATTGGACAACAATTACTAGCTAGAAATATGTTACAGTAAGTAGGTACTTAAAAACAGT
This sequence comes from Timema shepardi, assembly GCA_902151425.1. Classification (NCBI taxonomy): domain Eukaryota; kingdom Metazoa; phylum Arthropoda; class Insecta; order Phasmatodea; family Timematidae; genus Timema; species Timema shepardi. The sequence goes on from CABFVX010000399.1 coordinate 204,890, forward strand.
TTAGTTATGGATAAAAGAAATAGAGTATTAAATGATTTAGGCTTACTTACTCTTACAAACGTACTTGTTTCCTGCAAAAAAAAAGTAAAAGAAGAAACAAAACATATTTTGAAATTCATACCAATTTTTTACATAGTAAAAACACAATTGAATAACCCTTTTTATTAGAGCTGGGCCGATCAGCTATTTTGCTGATTAGTCCGATGCCTATCATTTGTTGCCGATTAGGCCGATCACCGATACCGATTATTTTTGTTTCCAATTTTTATATGTCTATAAAGTAAAATGACTCTTAAAGCAAAAAAAAAGTTACTTTTACTAGTTTTATAATGTCCAATATAGGTTTGTTTTAATAACATTTAAATAGAAACTTTTAAAATATAAAGGTTGTTTAAGTATTCCTTCTTATTGTTACTGTTAAGACAACTGATACTGTCACTAAACAAAAACAAATCACAATAATAAACAGCAAATTTGATTATAATGTTCATGAAAAAAAAAAAAGTTTTGTACTTGCATTAAAAGAAAAATGGTTTCCATTTAAACAAAATGTGCGTATGTCCGATGTTTCATTTTTGGGGCATCTTTAACAAATCGAAATAAAACACCAATCTGCTAATATTTTATTTTATGATTACTAGATTTGTTACCTGTGAGCGTTTTTATTTCTAATAATGTGCATCTGCATAAATTGGAAAAAGACCTACGGTAAAAATACATATTCTTATTTGATATTTTAGTAGCGTTGGTTACCCTGTTTATTGTAAACTCAAGATAGAAGTTGTGTTTATATACATGGAAATAGATTATTAAATTTATCTTTTAGTTTTCAAATTTGTATTTAATGTTTATGACATGATTTTAAAATATACCCATACATTTTGAATAAACAGCATTAAAAAAATAAAATAAAATCTATTTTCATGTAAAACAAAATGTAGTGCACAGGCATGTTATTCTTGCGTCTGATATTTCATTTTATAACTATTTTTATTAAATCGATATAAAACAATGCCGATCTGCTAACATTTTATATGATGGTTAATAAATTTGTTACCCGTGAGTATTTTTATTTCTAATGATGTGCATAAATTAGAAAAAGGCCTATGGTAAATATATTTATTTTGATATATTTTGTTAGAATGTTGGATGTGCTGTTTATTGCAAACGTAAGTCGGGATAAAAAAATGTTTTTATTATTTTTAGGACTTAAAATATACCCATACATTTTGAATAATCGGAAATTCAAACCCCGATCATCGGAATCGCCGGTTATGCGATAATCGGCCGATGATCGGATTAATAATCGGCATCGGCCCAGCCCTACTTTTTATGTTACATAATTTCCCTATTATATTGAGAAAGTAAGAAAAATCATAATCACATCAACGAGAAACAACAAGGCCAGCTACTAGTAAAATCACATAATGTGCTTTCCGTCACCTTATAGATGTGGGCAGCCAGTTGTAGAGCCAATGCTCCTAATGCTTAATAGGGTAATTGCCATGACAACATGATGTCAGTGCCGTTAGCTAAGCGGTCATTTACTATGTCCAGTGGACTCTGCTGGGGAGAGTCTCTGCTACATGCAGTCAACAAACTTATCACACCGATATGTCATTAAGACGCTGTTATGCGCAGACAGGAGGAAAGTGTAAATGTTAAACAAAGATAAATATAAAAACGCCTATTATTATGTTGTACGCCCATCAATTAAATATATTGCTCAAACAAGCTGCTTCTAATATAACGAGAGTGAGAATTTTTTATGCTAGTTTAAATGGAATCTCCACATCTTTCTTTTATTCTTTATACAGGAAAGTGGCTTTGGAATATGTCTGCTATAAAAAAAAATTCTCACAAACTAGGCGGAGTTTTCAATCCATGATAATACATAGTCTTAATTCACAGACTATTTTCTGAAATGTTTCTAAAATATACAGATATAATTCATGCTGATATTGATGACTTTAAAAAGGTGTAAATCAAAATTAGAAATAAGCTACAGTACCTTTTGTAGAGGCTGGAGGAGGGGGTGCCAGATAGTGAAGCAGGGAAAGAGGATAAGGATATAGAAGATCAGCCAAGTGAAGGAAAGAATGAGTTTTCAAGTAAAATTAAGAGGAGCACAACCAAAGGACAACATAAATGTAGAACAGGAGTGGCAAAGGTTCAAAATGTGGATGGTGGAAGTGGCAGAGGAGATATGTGGAAGCACTGGTGGAAAGAGAAGATGGAAGGAAACTCCATGGGGGAACGAAGAGGTAGAGGGTACTGGGTATGTCAATAAAAAGCATTTTGAGAATAGTTCACCAAAAGAACAAGAGAGACTGAGGATAATAATAGGGATAAAAAGGGAAATGCTAAGAAGATAGTAAGAGGAGGGAGAAAAAATGGATGAAATAGTGGACAAAAGTGCTACAGACTGATGTGGATGAGAGTAAAAGAATATGAGCCAAAGGAGGAGGGAAAATAGGAAAGAGGTCTGAATGATGGATGAAAAAGGAAGGATAATGGAGAGGGGTGAGGAGGTAAAGAAGCTGTGAAAATCATATTTTTAAGAGATTGTTGAATCCAAAGGAGGAAGGATTGGTACAGAAGGAAGAAGAATAAAAGGAAATGTACAGAGAGGTGGAGAAGGAGGTATAAGAGGCCTTGAAAAGGATGAGGGAGGGGAAGGTACAAGGAGTGAACAGACTCACCCTGGAAATGATAATGGCAGTTGGAGAAATGGGCCTACAGTGGTGGTATGGAGTAGTAAGGGCAGTGTGGAGGGAGAAGAAAGTGTCATAAGATTGGACAAAAGGTATTTTATTACCAATATTCAAGAAAGGGAATAGGAAGAGGTATGAAAATTATAGAGGCATAACACATGTGTCCCTGTATGAAAAGATTCTGGAAATGAGAACGAGGAAAAGCATGAAGGAAAGATGGAGATAGGAACAACATGGGTTCAGAGAGAGGAGGTCGATGATAGATTTAATATTTGGAGTTAGACATTTGATGGAAAAGAGATAAGAGTTTGCAAAGTATCTGGTAACGGCATTTATGGATGTATAAAAAAGGTTATGTGAGTGTGGATAGAAAGAAAGTATGGAAAAGCAATGGAGGGGGTTGGAGTAGAAAGAAGAGTTGCTAGGAGAGTAAGGAATAATAATAATAATAATAATAATGTGAGTTGTGTAAAGACGTATAGGTTGGACAGTGTGGTTTCAATTAAAAAATTGAGTCAAGCATTACTATTTGCAATGGGGATGGAAATTATAATGAATAGAGTGACAGGGAAACTGGGTGAGGAGAAAATTAAAACAAAGTTTGCAGATGACTTGATGGTATAGGGGGAAAAGGAAAATGGAGTACAGGAACAGCTTCAGGAATGGAATGAGGTAAAAAAGTGTGGGATAAAATTTAGTGTGTTAAAAAGTGAAGTGATGGTGATGACAAGGCATAGAACAAGGCCAAAAATGGTGGTAGAACTTGAGGGAGTAGATTTGAAAGAAGTAAAGAGCGTGAAGTATTTTGGTAGTGTGATAGAGGCAAAAGGGGGTAACAGAGAAGTCATAGTAAGAAGAGGTCAGCAGGGAGAAGTTTTCTACAGGTGTGTAAGAGACCTACTATGGAAAAGAGAAGTGCACCTAAAGTGTACGGAAGTGCTGTACTGAGCATACTTCATATATATAGTAACGTGCAGCGGAAACGTGAAATTTGGATAAAAGAGAAACAAGGAGAGTGGAGGCCATGGGTATAAAGTTTTTGAGAAGCAGGCTAGCGGTCATTAGAAGAGAGAGCTAGAAATGAAAATGGAAGGTCAAGAGTTAGGGTTCAGGGGGTACATAAGATAGTCGAGGAAGCTAGGTTGAGATGGTATGAACACTATGAAAACATAATGAGGATGGAAGGGTAGAGGATTCCAAGAAGATTAATTTATATGAAGAATGTAGAGAATAGACGGCAAGGGAAACCAAAGAAAAGAAGGGAGGAAAAGATAACAAGTGTGAAAGTGAGAGGAGTCAGAATGGTGGAAGGACAGAGAGAGATGGAGACATTTTACTAAACAAACCTAGCCATAGGCTTGAAACAGTTCATGATGATGATGATCTTTTGTATTCGATAAACAAAAGGAAATAATTTAGATGCTTGCAGAAGGCTCCACACATAGAAAAAGGTGATGACTGAATGATGAGAATTTAAATTTATTGGCAAAGGAATTTTGTGATAACAGTTGTATTTAAAATAAAAGATATTCCAACCGGAACACCTCAATTAATATAAAAATTTGTCTTCCAGTAGGTGATATTAACCAGTTTTACAATGCATTTCCAATCATTGATAAAATAAATAAATTATGATGGTACATTTAAAGAAATCACAAAAGCATTAAAAATTCTATGGCTACTGTGGAATGTGGGCAATGTTTTTTATTTTTGAAGTTAATCAAATCCTACTTTAGAAACACCATGAGTGAAGATAGATTAAATGCTTTGGCCATGTTGTCTATGCGAGATAGCAGAATTTAACAAACTAGTAATAGAAACATTAATTTCGGGCAAAAACAAAAGACTCTATTTTTCTTTCGAATGATAAACTTACTGATAAACTAATTTTTTTAGTATATAGTATGTATAGTGTTTGATATAGTGTTAACCTATATATATATATATATATGCACACACACACACACACTGAGTTAAACAATATATATATATATATAGTTTAACTCAGTGTGTGTGTGTGTGTGTGCATGCCCGTGTATGGGGGGGGGGGGGGGNGGGGGGGGGCACGTGCCATATGCGTGTGCGGATGTTTCATGATGGGAGTCTTCAACTTCAAACCGGATGAGTTTTTATTTTAAGTTAAATACAGGGTGATACAAGGTTGGTATAAGGTAAGCTGTAGTATACCTTATTAGACAATTTTTAAGAGAGCGTCGTCACTTAAGGTTTACTGGCTCCACTGGACCTAGTCCAAACAATCGCCAATTTAATTATGAATAAAATTAAATAGTTTATTTTCCATCAATTTGCAGTACATGTAGCTAACTTAAATAAATTAATCTTACAGCTGTTCTACTCTACCATAACCACATTTTTGTTTACCAAAAACAACTCGGTCATTTTCGTACTCCACCTTAGTCAGAACCACTTGATCGAAAACACTCAATACAAGATGTATCCAATTAAATTGTGAAAACTCGCCTATTCTTGTGGTGACATTATACTAACAACATAGAATTTCCATTCATTTTAAATTAATATTCTTAAATGCTTAAAAAAATCTCAGGAAAGGTATTCTTGACAGAAAAATATGTCTGTCTATAATAAGACTTATATTTTTGATCCAAAAGAGTGATTAGAAGATTGAAGAGATAATAATGAATTATTTTTATCAATATCTAAAGCTTGATTCACACGCTCACCGGAAAATAGAAAGCAGAATCTGCACAGTAATTCACAAACTTTAATTTGGTCCATGATGCATTGCAACGCTTTAAAACAGCTGATTATAAACATATTTTATTTTCTAGTGGATACACATATATTTTAGATCATTGTCTCGATGGTTGTTTACAAATTATAATGCTGTGTCGTGGCACAATCCAATACATCAATAAACATGCTTTACATTAACAAGTTATTTCAAATCTCCTCACAACGGCCAACGAAGCTATTTGATAGCTTCTAGCTGTAGAGCGCATACGTTGTCAAATGCGCATGCACACTAATTTGAGATGGTTGGTCCTGAAATTTGATTGGTTCTTCTGAGCCTAACATCTCGAGCAGAGCGGACATGGTAGAGAATAGTTGAACCTCAGCAGAACAGCTCGCGCTGATTAAGTGGAAATCTTGTTATGGGCTTAGAGAGCGTCATGTGACCACGTTTCTGTTCTGCGCTAGTTTTTCGGCGAATGTGTGAATCCACAGTAACTCATCTTTCTTTACAGTTTGGTTCACTTCCTTATCACTTTTAAAGTTTATTTCACATTGTTGAGATTAATATTTTTTTGATGGTTAAAAAAAACTCATGCTCTTGTGACAAAATTTTAGTTTTTTTTTATATGAAAACAAACTAAAAACTTTTGTCGCACATAAAACATAAGACTCCAAATTATGTGTCGTGACTGCATATGACATTTGTAATTTTGAAAAAAATATTACTGATCAGCAAAATATGGTCTAGTCCTCATAATAAATATATATTTTTTTATTTATTTTTTTATTGGATTTTAATAAACAAGATAAGTGCATTGAGCACAAAACATATTAGATAGGTGAGAATGATAATGATATCTATTTTTTTTAACCCAATAACATAATAACCGGCTTTAACCAATTTGTAAAAATTTATAAATAAACATTTTTTGACACCCACTGAGGTGGACGCATGGCTTAGGGCTTCACTCTTGCAATAGACTCGGAGACTGCTGGTGACAGGGAGATCGGGGCTCAAATTCCAGCCGGGTGTACTGAGGCTGTTTTTTCCAATATGATTTTCCACACTACCTTAACACAAAAGTGTGTACATTTTCTATAAATCCTGCCTTACTTTCCTTAACACATTAGCATAGTACTTAGGTGTATAATCTGAACAGGTAGTAAAGTAATAAACAGAAAACTATTGTTTTCATTATTCATTAGTGCCAACAGAAACTTTGTTTTTTAAAAGATTGTCACCATTCACATTAAGAGTGACTACTGATCGGGGAAACCAAGAATAATGGTTGCATTTTATTTTAGGGTTCGAGTGGCCTTGTTAAGAAAGCAAATGTTTCTGTTCACACTAAAAATCTCTGGTAGTGTAGGCTACAATTTTGGAAAAATATATTTCTTAAATTATTTTACTATCAACCCAAATCTCATGCTAAGGTTGTAGACTTATATTAAGCTTTCATAACCACATAATATATCATAACTAATTAAATATTTAATTGTTGGGTGATAAAGCCCTTTATTAATAAATTATCAAACCCTAACAATATGTGGCCAAGCTATCATATATTTTTCGCGTTTATACCTTACAGACATTTTTTTTTCCTCTTAGCATCGCGTTTTAAGACCCGTTAACATATGCTTATGTACTAGTTGCGCTAATGGGCTAGGGATGATGAAGGTTGAATTTAAAGGAAGTGTACCTGAATTTGTGTGAAGATAAAGTAGGAAACCGTTTATTAAAAACCACTCTGAGTACACCTAACCAGGATTAAACCACGATCTTGTAATTGGCAGTCTAGACTATTGCGAGAGTAGCACTTTAGCCCATGCAGTCATCGAAGCGAGTGACAATTTTGTTATTACTATTAATAGGATATGTTTTGTTTATAAGGTTCTCGATCCGTAGCATTTCATTTTTTCAAGATTTTCAATAAGTGAATATTGAAGGGAAAATGTCTTATCGGAGTTTATTTTTCAATAAAAGGTATGACTTAAGCAATACTAAAAAAATTGCTTATGTTGTAAGGTAAGGGTCTTAAGAGATTCTTTTTTAGGTCACATTCATTCAAACAAGTTTAGGGATGAACACACACTAGTTAATTAAAACATTATGAAACTGTAGTGTGGACTAAACATGCTTTTACTTATGCCTTTTCTGTTTTCAGAGCAGAATTTTGTTAACTTCAAAGTAAAACAAGTCCGTGGACTAGCAAACAGTTTCGATTGTGCCTTTCTTTGTTATCTCACTTTCTTTCGCTATTTTATCCCAAAATTTATCCATTCATTTTTTCTTTTGGTGTTCCTTCACAGTATAACTGTACACCGTTGGTTTAGCTCAGGGTAGTACCCAGAAATTTATTTTGGTGGGGTGTTTTACTTATTCTGTATCTTGGAGAAGTTCGCCACAGAAGATTTGCAGAATTTTATTAACATTGAACTCCTTTTGAAGCATTTTGTGTAAACGTCAATAATAGTCATATGTTTGGGAGGCTGTAAGTGTAAAGCTTGCCATTGGAAATAGCACACTATGATGTGATTAAACTATCTATAAATGATCCTGCCAATATTGTGATAACTAAATATTTTCACCATCATTTTTACTGCGATATCCAACTTACAAACGTGTGTTGGAAGGCCCCTATCCGTAAGTTTAATAAATGATAGATTGTTTTAGAGTGAATTTTGTTTTTATATAGAATGTAAACTTTGATTACATTAATATTCCTGGCCTAATTGAATAGCAGTAAGGACATTGTATATTTCTTTCATATTAAAGTGTATTTGTCTGAATTGCTTAGATATATAGGTATAACTTTGTTGTATAAGGTGTGAGATTAAACAAACTTGGTAGGCCTATGGAATGGACCTGCAAATAATGTTAACCTCGTTTTATTTTTAATATCGATCTAGATTTGTTATTCCTCTTTGAAATTTTCTGTTAGAGCAAGAATATATGTTAATTATTTATTATATAGACTTTTAGAACCCAGTTAGAATAGCATATTGCCACATGCTGGCTTACACTGGAAAAACATGGAAAAGTCAAGGAATTTAAATACTTGGCTACATCCAAACACTAAAATAAAAGTGACGGATTTTGTTTCTTTAACTTTTGACAAAATTCACTACCTGGATATGGTGTTCTAGCAACAAAAGATTGTGCAGTGTTTGTTTATTTAAACCACCTCTACACAGGGTCACAAATAATATCATGCCTAAAACGTTTAGAGCTGGAAAAATAACCTAAAAAATTGTTGTTTAGTAGCTGTCGGCTTATAAAATAAAAGTAATTAACGTAATATAGAAAAAAATCATTACTCACCGAGGAAAATTGTAAAATGGTATATTAGTAAAGTGTAAAAAATGTTGTACAGAATGTTATAGTAAAAGTTTTGTAGTCATGTGTTAACCAAAATTTAAAATACTGAAATAGATCATGAATACACCAACAATATTTATGTAGGGTTTAAATTTTCTTCAAGTGGTAGGTGTGTGTGAGATTGACAATTTTGATTCAGTTGGAGAGCGGAATAGGGATTACTATTCCGGGTGAGACTAGGATCGAGATCTTCTATTTCAGGCAAGATCGAGATAATTTTAAATACTTCCTAGTTTGAAGTTGGTTTCAGGTATTTAAATTCTCCTTTTTCTTTTGGTGTATTTTTATTTTCCTTTTCATGTAAGAGAAAAACACAATATTTAATCGAAATGTATCAAATTGTAGTTAACTAATGCATTATTGTGTTTATATCTGAATACAGGCATTAGTCATAAACTATAAAAGCATGCTTTAAAATAAATTTGTTTCCAGATTGACTCTAAAACCGTCAAATAAATAGAAGTATGTGGAGTTTCTTTTTTCAAATTGAATACTGAACTTTTGATTTAAATTCAAAAAGTTAATATATATAAATAGGTATTACTTACTAGTATGCATATAGGCTATTACAGAGAACTTAAATTTTAGAGGGGTATCGATTCAATAAAACTATTACTGATACTGATTACAGATCATGGAGAATTAATTGCTCATGCTTCAATTATTTATTTATAATTAATACAAATTGGGAAATATATGCTTACATTTATTATTGGTATAGCAGTTAATACAATTAATAAAGGATTGTATTTAATAAATAACAGTTTATTTATAAAAGTTTTTATATTATAGCTTGAAATTATCTAAGGCTACTCTCGTAGTAGATTAGACTGATGATATGAGGAGGCCAAGATTTGAATCTCAATCAGGTGTAAATTATTGTATTTAAATGTCTGTTTTAAAGGTGTGCAAATCCTAATATATAAACTTTGACTTTTTTTTTAAAAAAAAATTGATTCATCAATATGCTATGCCAGAGAAAAAACAAACATATTAACACCTAAGATAGTCTTTATTAACAATATTTATCATTGTGTGCTATTAGAATTATTAATGTTCATAATATTATGTATTTTGATTCTACATCGAACAGTAATAAAACATTTGAAATTTGATTTGTCTTTGGGAACATTTTATTTTCAACTATGCTTCACTTTGAATCCAAATAGAAGAATTCACTTTCCCCTGGTTTTTAATTTTAACTATAGTGGTTTTAACTTTAGCATTATATAGGTAAGTTAATCTACTTTCAACATTGTAAAATTGAAAATTATTTATTTCAAAAAATAATATTTGCTTTATGTTTGGTTAGAATACACATTGTGACTAACATTAGACTACCCGAAGATGATTAAACATTTTATTAATCAATGTAACTCAACAGTCAACATAATGTACCTTGTGAATTAAAGTGGTTTGGCTACTTAAATTTGTTTTATTCTTTTAATCTGGTTTCATTAGTGTAAATAAATAAGTAAACGAGCTTTCCAATTCATTAAATAGATTCGGAGAGTTGATGTTATTTAATAATTTGTCAGTGCTTACTTTCACTTACTTGCCCTTGCTCCCTTCATTCTAGACTTGAAAACTAAAATTGCCTATTTTAAATATTTTTATGGCAGTGGCATAGTATATTAACCCTTTTAGTGCCACGCCTATTCCAGAATTAGCGCACAAAGAGTGCCAGGGGCCTGTTAGGTTTTGTGTATGAAGAATGCCACAGCTATTTCCTCATTTTTGTAAGGTTTTGCAAGAAAATTTGCCAAACCTCAATTTATGAAGTGGTTATTATGATTTTTCTATCATTTTAGTTCGCATGTACTGTTCCTTAATAATAATAAATTAATACAATTTAATTAAAATTATTTGATTTCTAAATTTTAATGTTTTTAATTTTATCAAAACTAAGGCTAATTAACATATTTAATATATATATATATATATATATATATATATATATACATTTCACTATTATTTTGTTGTAGTGCATTTAGTTTTATACAAGAAAATAAAGTTTTGAATCTAATGGATTATAAATAGAAATTACAGGAATTTTTATTTGATATCCTACATTAGATATTTTTGGGCTATTATTGCTTACCTCAAAGCAAGATTTGTTATATTTCTTACTTCATTAATAAATATTTAGGCCGACACTTAATGAATGCATTTTTCAACAAAACCTTTTATAATGAGTAATTTCATAATTTGTTTTATATACTATATAAATATATATATAAAGTTATTATGTCTATTAACTTACATTGGTAACTAAATATTTTCATTCAAATGATATAATATGAAAATATAAATAGTATTTTTTTTTAAACTCAGAACAATTTAACCTGTACATTTGAAAACTATTTACATCAGTATGATTGTTAGCCACACTTAAATATCTCCATGCAGCTTGTATGTAAACCGGCGTTACACTTAGCACATTGAGTATGTGATGTTCCACCATTGTAAACATACTAAACTCACAGCTCCAATAACTTTTTAGGGTTGATTTTTGTTGCCAGCCTTATATAAAAATAATAGAGGGAAATGTTCTCTTTCCAGTGATTTATTACACTACTACACTATCTATCAGGTAAAACGAGAACTAGCGCAAATCTAGAGAGCCGACCTTATCGGCTCTGGCACTTTTAACGGTAGTAGGTGGAGCAGATCAGATCAGCTCCTGGCACTAAAAGGGTTAAGTTACTTTAAGTTTAGATTGGAGCATTGTTGATTGAGAAATTATATTCTGACAAAAGATTTAGTTTAATAAAATTATTATATAATTATAATTTTTTACAAGGTATTATTTGTGGCTATTAAATAGACCATTAAAATTGATTGAAATCAATTAATTGGTATCCCACTCAAACCTTGAATTCATGAAAATCAGATTTTATTTGCTTGAATTGTTTTATTTTTGTTTGTATGTATGTATTATTACTAACAGCGAGTCTTACTACCGTTCAGGTTATACACACACTAATGTGTAATGGTAGTGTGATTATGAAATGAAATGGAGAACCTACAGTTTATCATGGAATCCAAACCATGGCAGGGGCCTGGCATTTCTCACATTCACAAGTTGTGATTAATACATGTCTTGTCAGAGGTGAAGGTAGGATTTGGCAATCAGATAAATCTGTGCCGGAACAGAAGATTTAACCCCGGATCCCCAGTACAAAAGTCCGATACCTTACCCTTAGACCACCAGGTCACCAAAAGTGTAATTATTGGAGACACATGGAATTATTTCTTCAAAGCGAATAAAGGTTATCTCTAAATGTGTTATGTCTTATGATTATATATTTTATTTTTCAAACCCATGGTTTTTTTATTTCATTAATTGATTTAAATTACTTTATTCCCTATGGGCATCTCTAATAAAAGAGCTGTTGCTCAAAATAAAGTGTCTGTATGTGTATGTTCCTCTTTCTAAATCTAGGGGTGCAGTCACAAACGATTAGATATGTATATAATACATTATTTTACTTTATGTTCTGAACTAAAAGAGAAACACTGGTTTTAAAAGATTATATTTCCTTGGAGATATTTTGTATTTGCATTTACCACTACTTTCCTAATAAAAATAGTAATACAACACAAAATATCAAGATTTTGTTACCTCTCCTAGAGGTGATGTAACTATCAGAACCAAGCAGGTTATTACTAAAGCTGTAAATAGGTTTGTTGACTGAGCTGTAACTTTATTTTCTTTATATTCAGATAAAAACTACCCATAAAATACATTAAATCACAATTCTAAAAATATTCTAATAATCTGTAGTTAATTAATGTTAATTTGTTTGCGATTCTAAAAGTATCAAGGCAGCTGATGTAACATTGCTGGCTAGGCAGCATTCACAAAGACGATACTGTATCACGTAGTTCATTAGCTGCTCTACATGATCTTGTTATTTAGATCTTCTACATAGCATTATATATATTATATTTAATTTGTTCTACAGTTAACAATTTGTGTTTGATAACGATAAATTTATTGTGATTATTCAGAGTGTTCAAGAATTATGGGACAAATCTCATGGATTATGCTGATAAATCGAAGAGGGAACATGCTTGAAGGAATATCATGTCTGTATCGCCCAATTTAATACTTGATTCAAGTGTGTGAAAAAGGTCTTATATGTGTCTAGCCATTCATTATCTGTAAATAGTTTATAAGTTGAACCAACTTGTGAACTGTGCATTGTATGTTATTTAATTAACACATCTCCTCACTTTTCTGTAACAAAATTGTTCCAGATGTAAAGTGTGCATAAAATATTTTTAAAAACAAAAGTTCAATTCACATCCCACAAATATGCCTTCAGCATGATTTTAAACTCATTTCAAAATAATTATTATTTTAAGTTATGACTAATATCTAAAAGGCCAAAATAATAATGTGGAAATAAATATTTATTTAAAACATACCTACATAAATATTTTAATAATATATTTATCTAAAACAAAATATACATAAATAATTCCATGTCACTTAGTATTATATTTAAAATTATTACAATTAATTGTTGTTGAATGAAGTTATCTGTGAAAGAGTGTGAGTACAGGGAGTATATGGGAGAGTAGAGGAAGCAAAACTGAGATGGTATGGGTATATAATGAAGATGGGAAAGGGGTGAATACCAAAGAGATTGATAGAGACAAAGTATGTAGGAAAAAGACTGCCAGAAAGGCCAAGAAAGAGATTAGAGGAACAAATAACAGAAAGTGTGCATGTGAGAAGAGAATAATGGAAGTGACTAAAGAAGGAAGCATGGTGAAAGGAGAGTAAGATGGAAACATTTTACTAAACTGACTCGGTCACAGGCTGGAAACGATTGACAATGACAATGGTAGTTAATTGTATTGTACAATATCCACCATTCAAATATAAGCTGTGTCATAGTTGAACATGCAAGGTAAACTTCTACCTTGCAGCGTATATGTAGAAGGAACAAGAGAGAGGGGTAGAACAAAAAGACAAAATGAGTGTTGCCGCTGAACTTTTCAAATGTGAACTAATGTCCACTTAGGCATTCAGTAGATAATTAAAGGAACCCTAATGTTCAAACTTGACAGTCATCATTTTTAGTTTTAGCACATTACTGATCCAGCTCAAAATTTATGTTTGGCAATAAAAAACAATAAGTAGCTCTTTCATAAAATTGATGTTCTAACAAATGTTTTAGGTGAACATAATAGTATTTCACAAGTATGAAACTTACAGTCAATTTATTTTTTTTAAGCTAGGTTCAATTTTTTAAATGCATTTCTAATTGATAAATAAATTGTTGAGGTACCTTAACCATGAAAATTTGGTACACTGAAACCTTCTCACAAAATGCCACTGGGCCGACTTGAGATTCTAAATTTTATTTGCTTTTTCAGAAGCTGTAAGCATATGAAGCAAAAGGTCCTCCAAAACTTGCAGTAGAAGTAGCACGTGATTCAGATGGTTGTGCAGAGAACTGTGCATTACCTCTTCTGTTGCTGGATATTGCGTCAAATGAGGAAACCTGTCTGTTAGGTGGAAGGTACAAGCTTGGATCTTCCCTTGAAGATCCGCTAAGCCCGTTAGCTTGGTTTAACACTTGATTTTTGAAAACTTTAGTTGAGTGAGTGGAATCATCCGAAACTTCTGAACCTCTAGATGAAGTTTTATGCCTTGCTCTAAAAGACTCATCTCTATTTTGAATTGTAGCTTGACCTCTGATTCGATTGGTTGGTGGATTGATCGAGTCATCGGTTCTTGGGACACCATATTCACTTACAAGCTGTACTGGTTGAAAAGGAACAGAGGTTTGACTGTTAAAATCATTAGGTGGGAGGTATGTACCATGTACATCCATATGATTGTTATCAGATCGCGTAGTAGAAGGATGTTGAGTTTCAAAATTTGGCCTAGTATTTCTGAAAGATTGAGGAACGCCATAAGTATTCGCTGGAAGTCCCCTTATCTCTGTTTGTATGGCAGAATCTTGACTTGGGAAGATACCAGTGCTTGAGGATCTTTGGGGATTATCTTGCGCTTTATGGTTTTGGCAGTCTGGTGTTCCGTAGCTACCCGAAAGATGACTAGAATGTTGCTGACTCCCTCTATGAGTGTCAGGGACGCCATATGTGTTTGAAAAAGTGTTTCCGCCATCATTATTTTTGAAATCTCCGCTGCTTTGCGGTAGGCCATAGGTATTGATAGGTTTTTCAAATGCAACGTAAGCTTCTGTGACACCATTCTGTCTTTCAGGTATTGATGAAATAGACGAAGGTTCTCTTAACCTGTGTATATTTCCTAAACCATTCGAAAAGCTTGGTCCACCGTAAGAAGGGGAAGGTCTTACACCTTCGTTTTTGACAAAACTAGTGGTTTGCGAAAGTGGTCTTTCAGAATTAACAGCATCATTAAAATTTAGAGGCGCATTATTATTTGGTGGAAGGTAATTTTCTGCAATGTGGTTTTGGTTATGAAGTGAAGCGGCATTACTTCCTGATATAGTTGCTTGAACGGCTGAAGTTAACTGTTTAAAACCCATAGGAAGATTAGTTGAGGTTAGTCCACCTTGATTTTGAGTATACCTATACCCACCCTGAAGTCCTGTTTTACGTTGAGTATTGCGGAATCCATTAAACACTTCTTGCGGTGACGTCGTTACTGTATTAAATTCTCTCGAGGGTCCTGCCTGAAAATCTCTAGTTCTTTCAGCAGGAACGTTAGATGCTTGAAAATTTCTTCCCCCATTGGTGCTCATGTGTAAACTGGCTATTCCTACGTCATTATCTCTGTTTTCACTAGAGAAAGATGCAGATAGTCTCCCAGTCCCTCCGTTTATTTCTGAATAAGTTGGTGTCCCATATTCTCTAGAAGGTTTATTGAGCGGCGTGTTCTGGGAGCCAAACACTTGCTCATTGCTACTTTCGTAACTTGCTGGTGCATATGTATTTGAAGGTGTTCCTGTTGCACCAAAATTGCTAAAACCATCATTCACAAACTGTGCGATGGTACCTCTAAACCCATTGGTAATGTCATCTCCATTTTGAATAGATTCTTCATACTTGTTAGAAGGGTCATAGTTTGTAGAAATACTTGCTTTATTGGAGTTTAAAGAGTCCCTGGACCCACTGAAACCATTATAGCTCTCGTATCCTGAAGTTGCTTGAATTCTACTATTTACTCCATTTGTTGGTAGTCCATAATTTGTTAAAGGTCTTCTATTAATAGCTATGGCAGGGCTTGAATGAATACTTTCGTGAAAACCTCCCTTGTCGGAATGACTAAATGATTCTGAAAAAGTGTTCCTTTCAGAATCGCTTAAACCAGGATTGCCGTAAGTGGACGATGGTCTACCATTCGATGGATCTTGAAAATCCTGTGCAAGATTCTGGAAGCCTTCATTGTTGCTTGTTCCAGTGGAAGGATTGAATGAATCTGAGTTCTTATCTAAGGAGTCGCCAAATCTATTTCTTCCCAAAGCTGGTATTCCATATTCATCAGAAGGTGCTTTAGGGTAGCTGAATTGGTTTGAACTAGTAGGATCAACAAGTCCAGCTTGTGTGTCTGATTTTGGGGTACCATACTTTGTAGTAGGTGACACAACATCATTTTTAACTCCATTAGAATGGCTGAAACTGTAAGATCCCCCTAGATTAGGTGCTCCGTATTCTGACGAAAGCCTCCTACCAGCGGAGTTTTGTGAGATGGATTGAGCATTAAATCCATTTGATGTATTTTCTTCTGATCTTTGAGGGCCTCTCGCAGGGGGTCCTCTGATAGGACTCCCATATTCTGACGATGGTCTTCTTGAAAAGTCTCTTAAGTTCCCATCTAAACTGACTTCACCTCTAGATTGGCTGCGGCTAGCCAATATGTTATACCCTTCTGTCGAAGGTAATCTTGGTGAAGAGTTGGTATTTAAAGTGCTCCCGACGTTAGAATTCCTATGTGTATTTGAAGGATCTCTATTATATTCACTAGGAGGTAAGTAGGAAGTATCCGTCCCTGCATTGCTGCCATCTGAATTTTCTATATTGCTTGTCGCTCCGGCTTGGCCCAAGGTGTCAAGTTGATCCGAATATCCCTTCGCTTCATCGCCAATGGGTGTGACATAGGACGAAGAGGGATTTTGTGGCCTAAAAGTTCTACTGTAGTTTGCATTTGAGTTAGTAGGCCAATTAATTGTGATTGATTGCGTTGAGAATGATGGCCTGTCACCGTTTCCTAACTTCTTCCTGTCACTACCGTTGCGACCCGATGGCTTCTGTGGACGCCTATGTCTTGGAGAAACATAACTTGTTGAAAGTCGGTTGTTACCGTCTACATTGTTGATAGACCCACTTTGTGACCTAGGACCGTCGTAAGTTTGTTGGGGTCTTGAGGACATGCTCCCACCAGAGAAATCTGCTGGAAGATAGGTATCCTGTGGAGAACCGAAGATGTCTTGGTCAGGTAAGTCGTAATTGGCGAGGCCATCTTGACCGTTTTCAGCTGGTACCTGTCCGCTGCTCCCGAAACCCTCCTCGGCTGTAGGTGGTAAGTAGGAACCTCCAGCATCTGAAATAAAGTGTTTTACATGAATGCAACGTCTGAGTAAACACACTTTTAAATTAAGATAATAGCAGACATCCGGCTAAAGTCAGATATGTTTTCCATTATTATTGTGTTTTTTTAATACAATGCCCAGAATGATTGTTCATAATACTTTAAAACGTTCGTAATTTTTTAAATGTTGTGTTTGTCGAAATAAGATAAATATTATGATTACGAAGAACTTGGTACTTTAATCATAAAATTACTCGCGTAGAAATTGGCAATTCTTTGCTGATAAACTAACAGTAACTATAAAATTACCAAAAATACTGTCTCTTCCCTACGCTCCTAATCAAACTTATTAAAACCTCATTACATTTATTGCATAATCAATCATTAATAAAAGCCACTCAGTAAAGGCGAGACAATTATTGCGATCCACGTTATTCAATAAATTTAGAACATTAGTATTATGCACAGGCGGAAAAGTGAGATTAACTTTAAATCCTAACCAGCGATATTTTCCAAAGTGTGGTTTTTCTATTCCCTACAGGTGAATGTTATGCATTTATTTCGGATTCACCTTAATCTTCTGTTCTTAAATTTGTATAAATTGCTGATGATCATTTAGGAAAGTCTTTCCACGGTCGACAGAAATACGTGCGACTCTTTTGTGATGGTATGTTAGGCTATACTTTGCATGATTATATATTGTTAGAAATGTCATACCAACATTTCTTTGAGAAGGAGAAAGCATACGCTTGTACAATTAATTCTAAGACTAGTGAAGCTTGGAAGATCTAAATAATCTTTAGTACGGATACAACTGCATCAGATATCATATTCATAAACTTTCGAAAATTAAACTTGTTCGATTCCCGTATCCAGGTGTTATTTTTCAAAATTTACGAGTATTCCTTTAAGAGTTTAAATGTGGAGCTGTGTATTGTTGAGAAAGAGATGCTAACGACAGTTTGGGATTCAATATTATGAGGTAATAAAGACACAAAGGATTCTACTGACATGATAAAATACATTCTCAATAATTGAGGAAAAAAATTGTAGAAAAAATAGCTTTGATATACCCTCTTTTCTCAGACCCGAATTCATTTCTGCATGAGCCACTGCGTTCCACAACTCTAGTGGAAGGCATATTCAGGAAAAGTACCATACTACAGTAGGATTTGGCTAGTTCGACATTGGTCGATTCGTAAAATTGGATAGTTTGAACCCACGATTATTCCTCATGAAATTCCTATTCAATTCAATGGTAATAAATAACCTTTCATTCGAATTTCAGAAGGAAATATTTGGATAGTTCGGAGCCTATATATTGTTAATTTGTTTGATTGTATAGGCCTACCTAACTCAAACCTGACTTAATGATATTTTTTAAATCACCCCATATGCCGAGAATGTCATGACTCATAGTAAAAGAGAAAGAGGGGAGTTTTGAACTGGTGGTGAACGGGTCTCCTAGAATAAGGGGATGTGTTGGCTCGGCTTTCATCGCTTCTGTGTGAGAATGCAATCACGTGTATTATAGCCCAGCATGGTAGACGTAAACTGTCATGTTGCGCGTCCTCAATGACTTTATGTCTGCAATTTTCGAATCTTGATTTTTACAAGATTCTTTATATTGTGCGTATACATTTTTCTTGTTTTTTCGTTTATGTAGCCTATATTGTGAAGTGTATGTGTGCTTATACATAGGATATTTGAAGTTATTGATTTATAGTGTACCAGCAGCGTAAATACTTATAAAAGTGATTAATTAGAATTTTGGCTACTTCAAATGTTTTGATATGTTCTTTAGACTTCGAATTAAGAAAAGTTCTACTGAATATCAAAAGTGGCAGCTGTCGAATTTAATGGTTTGCAGTATAAGTATCTTAAGTAAGTACCTTTTGTTTAACCCTTCGTCCACCTTCCCGCAATGCAACAACCCTTTACTTTAATGCACGATTAAAATTATGATGTATTTAGTATCGGTATGTGATTTAATTTGTTCAGCTTGCCTTCTGCGACTGCTGGTTATATTTTATAGCTAGTCTTCTTTGGTAAGGGCACCCCCCAACCCCTGTGCACTGGGCGACCAGGGTCGCTCGCGTCCAGTCAGAATGCATGGTTGGACAGCACGCACTTCACTGCCGCGGCCCTTGTTGTTTGTACAGTGAGCGTGTTTTTCCAACATATTGTGTTTTCTTTCAGTATGGGACTCTTTGACACTTTCTTCCAAAGAATATACAGTGCCTAAGATCTAGATAAAATATTGAAAACAATCCCCTTTCATCGCGTTTGTAACATAGGCTGTACCCAGAATCTCTTCTTCCATCTGTATCGTCATTTTCTCGTCAGGTATCAATATTCTGCTGCTTGTTCCGCATTCATTTTCTGACTGCGCGATAGAGGGGATGGGG
>CABFVX010000399.1:224717-235526 GCA_902151425.1 Timema shepardi
TGACTGAAGTTACCTGACCGCTACGCATGGCCAAGTCGCGATGTTTTTTGACCACAGCGACAATGGGTCATGTGACCGCACTGGGATTCTGTAACTTTTGAAAGAAAGTCGTTGAGTCGTTCACCACGAGCAAAGTGCGATTGCAAAGGTCGCCTATTGAGTGGGGGCTCTAATATTACTGTAAATACGCAGAAACTCGCTTCGGTTGCCGCGTGGGCTAACGCGCCACTCTCTCAGTATACTGGGCTGCTGATGGGGAGATTGAGGTTCGAATCTCGGTGGGGGGTACTGAGGTTTTTTCCATAATGGTTTTCCATTCTCCCTCCACGTTAATGCGGGTACATTTCCTATACATATAACTGCCCTAAGTCCTAAAACTATTAGCGTAATTATTACATAAGTGTATAACACGAACGGTTAGAAAGACGCGGCGCTAAAAATGAAACCCAGCACTAGATTATTTTAGAGGCTGAACCATCCCTTTAGCCGATTGGAACCTACAAATATATGTTCATGATACTCTCTTGCGTGGGGCTTTGTGTCTAAGAGAACATTGTAAATTTATTGGAATGCTTCAAGTAGTTTTATATATCTATTTAAAAAAATCCATTCAATCGCCCAAAAACTCGTGACAAAATATTGAGTTTTGTCTATGACCCAGGTTCTACTACTAGTGCGGGATAACCCCATATAATTACACTAATCAGCTAGGGATGAGTAAGGTATAATTTAGAATAAATGTACTCACATTTGCGTAGGGGGCTGGTGGAAAGCATTCAAGAAAAAAAAAACTCCTTCAGTACACCCGGCCGATATTCGAAGCCCTGTCACCAGCAAACCAAACTATAACAGAAGTCTTTGTCAGCGCGCTCACCGTTGTGGGTCAAACTGTTACTACTCACCCTTGTATTGTCTCCTCGGTCGCGTTTCGTTCTTGGCACCTCCCGCATCAGTCAGCGCCGCCAAAATAACGACAATCGCCCAGACCTGGAACAGAGGAAAATTAGCTCAGTTTTAAATTGTAGTTAGGGTATTTCCCTGTTTATGTTATCAATCCCGGCGACAAAAAAAAATATGTTAGGGGGCAATACACTGATGGTTTTGGAGCCTCCCCAGACGAGTGCAGAAAAGCTACAGTGGCCCCAGGGCTTCTTTGGTGCTGACTGACAGCTCACAGCTGACTTCTGACAGTCAACATGTAGGTATATAGCTTCATTTTGACCGTCAGAAGTGACAGCTGCTAAGCACATCTTTTTGCAGATCATATGGTTCGGCGTAGGGATACATAATTTGGTCTGGTAACTTTTCAAAGCTGTCAGTCAGCACCAAAGAAGCCATGGGGCTACTGTACTAAGAAAAAATAAGGAAAAAATTTAACTATATATTTAATTGAGGTATTTAACGTGCACTTTCTGAACCGACTGATTATATCAGCGCACTAGAATTTCTAATTGCCTACCCATTTTGCTAAGAAAGGTATTTTTACATACCTTCCATGGTTCTTTAGCAAGCCACAATCGACATGAGACCCATGGCTGTACTCCCCCTGAAGGAAGTTGTCCTACGGATTTTTATCGCTCAATGATAATCCATCTACCCCGAGTGGAATTCGAACCCTCGATAATCGAATCCTAAGGCAACCATTTTATACCCCGAGACCACCGAGGTCGACTAAGAAAGTAAAACAAATTATTGTTGTTCGTGTACCAAATAAACTATAGTTTGAATCCAACAGCCGAAGCTATAATTTATGCATACTAGTGAGGATAACACCATTTAGATATCATATTCTGGAAATTGAAAAATGACTCCTGGACACAGGAATCGAACCCGGGACCTTCGGCTTAGTACGCCAATGCTCTTACCACTGAGCTATCCAGGATTCGTCCCGTGATCATGGTCATTCTTCAATCATAGTTTAAGGTAGAGTCTATGATCGACGTGTGAAAGTCAATTATAGTTTTCCCTTACTCCACTCCACACTAATTATGGTGCAGTTATTTAACTCTACCCAACTCGTACACATAAGTTAGTATTAAATCGATATTATATTTTGTTTCGCAGCGTCCTACTACTCGTCCGGGATATACGAATTTTAAACCCGTTAATGGAGTAGAAATAAAGAAGAATGCATTTAAGATAAATGTACCCGCATTGGCGGGGAGGAAGATTGGGGAAGCCATTTAGTAAAACCACGCTCAGTACGCCCAGCATGATTCTAACCCTATCTCTCCACCTGCCAATCAAATTAACTAGTACGACACACACTTCGGTGGCTGCGTGATCTAACGCGCTACTTACGGGGAGATCGAGGCTCGAATCTCCGTCGTGTGTACTGAGGTTTTTTTCAAAAATTGTTTCTCACTTTCCCTCCACGCAAATGTGAATACAATTCCTATAAATATAACCTTTCTCATTCCTAAAACAATTAGCGTAATTAGTTCATAAGTGGATAACCCAAACGGGTAGTAAGATGCGGTGCTTTAAAGAAAAACGAGTGTGACACTAAATCCGCGTGCCCACCAATGCAGGTAAGATGTGTGTATGCTTTCTCAATGTAGCTGGTTAGATTCGAACATAGTGGCAGTCGTGCTGTTCGTGCAGCCAAACTCACAGGCATAGTTAGCGGTGGGAACAGGGGTAGGAGTCTAGATTGCGGGCACGCCATGTTGCTATGCCATCCTGCTCCTAATTTGATAATAGGGGTGGCTCACGGGTGGCCTAGCAGTCATGCGTTCTTTCAGCCTAGTCAGTCTTAATTTAATTAAATTACATACACGAGTATTTCTAGGTTAAATTATGTCAGGCTAGGTTAGGTTAGGCTAGGGTAGGGTAAGCTTGGTCAGGAGAAAAGCCCCTGTGGGTGCTGCCAGTAACTCCTTACACCCGTTTCACCACCCTCACGTAGGAATTCCAGCGAGTTGCTCTTTCACTTGTTCGCAATATGAACATCGGTTATTTAGGTGGCCATAAAAAAAATTAGTGTGTTCTCAATTTGGATGAATTTTGCCCTGTTCGCAATCAGGATACAACCGGAACAGGGTGTACTTATCCCACCTCCCCCTTCAATAATTTGTTCAAAAAACATCCTTTGTACCGTAAAGGAAACAGAAAAAAAATATTTGGAAAAATAAAAGATTCACGTTTTGTGATAATACATAAAATGATTATGGTGCGCTTAACTTTTTATATGAATTATATAAATAATAATATTATTAATAATAATATTTAGCACCGCGTCTTACTACCCGTTCGGGTTATACGCTTTAAGTACTAATTACGCTAATGGATTAGGAATTGGGAAGGTTGTATCAGAGGAAGCGAACCCGCATTTGCGTGGAGGGAGAGTGGAAAACCATTTAGGAAAAACCACCCCCGGTTCACCCAACCGAGATTCGAACCTCGATCTCCCCGTCCTCAGCAGTCGAGCTTCAACACGACAAGCGCGTTAGCCAACTACGCCACCGAGGCGGGTAATTATATAAATAATTACGCTATCATGGTATTCGTGTTATTTATTAGGCGTGAAATATAATTTTATAATTAAAAGCTAGTGACGCCTATGACCAAACCTGAACCTCTCATTAAAAGCTAGTGAAGCCAATGGCCAAACCTGGACCTCTCATTAAAAGCTAGTGAAGCCTATGGCCAAACCTGGACCTCTCATTAAAAGCTAGTGAAGCCTATGGCCAAACCTGGACCTCTCATTAAAATCTAGTGATGGCTATGGCCAAACCTGGACCTCTCATTAAAAACTAGTGAAGCCTATGGCCAAACCTGGACCTCTCATTAAAAGCTAGTGAAGCCTATGGTTAAACTTGGACTTTCATTAAAAGCTAGTGAAGCCTATGGCCAAACCTGGACCTCTCATTAAAAGCTAGTGAAGCCTATGGTCAAACCTGGACCTCTCATTAAAAACTAATGATGGCTATGACCAAACCTGGACCTCTCATTAAAAGCTAGTGATGGCTATGACCAAACCTGGACCTCTCATTAAAAACTAGTGATGGCTATGGCCAAACCTGGACCTCTCATTAAAAACTAGTGATGGCTATGACCAAACCTGGACCTCTCATTAAAAGCTAGTGAAGCCTATGGCCAAACCTGGACCTCTCATTAAAAGCTAGTGAAGCCTATGGTTATACTTGGACTTTCATTAAAATATATACAAAATGTCGAGAGCGTGTGTGCTTCAAGAGTCTGGTCCACATCCACTTCAGGAAGTTCCATGTTAACAATTATTGTTAAGTTGTAACGCCTTAGGTTCATTAGTATCATTTCCTCTTGATTGCAACAAACGAGACAACTTTTTATGTAAGGCTGAGAGTTCCTTGTTAGGCGTGAGACGGCGGTTTGTTGTTCCTGTCAGGTTCTGGGTGCGTTTCAGAGTTTCAATTGTTATATTATTATATTATCCTAGTTTTAACCAGACTTGAAAAAATGGCCTAAGTCAACGTTCTTCCTTGTACAATGTCAGTGTAGATCAGGGGTTTTCAACTGGCGGCCCATGATGCTTTTTTTCTTCTTTGCTGCCCGAGAAATTTCTTGGGAAATTAAATACTGTAGTAAAAAAAAAAATTAAAGCTGAGAAACGGAAATTTTTGACTTGCGTAGTGAAAATCCATTAAAGCTCCAACTGATGTTAATGTTTAGCTTATTCCTAACATCTGCTGTATTATACTGACGTATCAAAGTTAGTATATTTTAGTCGGAAAGTTGGTAAGAAATATATCTAGACATGTTTAAATTGCCACTTCTTATTTCATTCACAATTTGACAAAAATTAGCCGACTATGATGTGGTCTGCGATTAGAATCGTAGATCCAATTATTGTGGCCCTCGCCCACTTTGGTGGCCGCGTGGTCTAACGCGCTACTCTCGCAGTAGATTAGACTGCTGATGACGGGGAGATCGAGGTTATAGTCTCGGTGAGGTGTACTGAGTTTTTTTAATGTTTTCCACTCTCCCTCCATGCAAATGGGGGTACATTTCATCTAAATATAGCCTTCTTAATCCATAAAACCATTATCGTAGCTACTACATAAGGTTTTAACCCAAACGGGTAGTAAGATCCTATGCTTAAAAAAATTGTGGCCCTCGGGCACATTTTAGGCTTGAAACTTCCGGTAGGGATGTTGTTGTTTTTTTGTGCAAATCTACAGACAACTCAAGAACGTTTTCAAGAAACTCGAACCACTTCTCTACGACATCGGGAGCCGTGGCATAATAATAGCCTTCATACATTCACCAAGATACATAAATTATTATAGATAACGCCATCACACTTTGATTAGAGATGCAAGTGAAATTCATCTAAAATTGGATATACTATACTTTTATAGCTCTCAACAAAATTACAACTCTTGTCGATGGGCCCCGCGAACTAAACGTCTTATCTGGTTTGTCAGTGATGAGGAAGTCGGGAATCGAATCCTGGGTGGATGTATTGAGGGTGTTTGTTCATGAATGGTTCCCAACTATTCTTCTACGCAAACACGGATACAAAACATATAATTTTATCTTATAGTCCGTCGGATTTATCCAAATATTTACATTAATGGGATAGGGAAAATGTATCCGAATTTGCATATATATTTATATATTAGAGATGGCACTTTTGAATCCTTAATTTCTCAAATCCCTCGAATCCCATGTTATTCGAGAAATTCGAGGTTCGTAAAAGTCTCAAAAATTCATCTCCAAATACATCAAGGCCTTTGACTTGAAATTACAATTTATAGGCAATTGGTAACAGTAATAAATGTTCTTATGTATTTGGGTAAATAACAAAATCGCAGAAAATGACAAAACTGTATTAATTTAACTAATGTACTCAAAAAGGGTATCTTTGTTTTAATATGGCATAACAGATATGACCAACAAAATAGATTTTGTCAGTGATATCGAGACCTTAATAACTTTTTTAAATTCAATATTAAATATTTTGATTACACTAAAATTGTACATTTTGTAAAGATTCAAGGATTCGAAAATTTCAACCTCTCATGTCACCAAAAGTTTAATTTTTTTTAAATAAATAAGTTAATTAACTAAGATTCTTCTTCATAGTCACAACAATGTATTTTTTTGAAACTGGTTACTTAACTTGTGTGTCTTATTTTGATTAAATCACTTCTTGAACCATAATTAGCCATATATTTTAAATTTTAAGCTTCAAAAAGCAATATACATTATATTTTAGCTGAATAAAACTTTTTACAAACTTAACACGTCACTTAGGTAAAATGTATTTGCATCTTAGGCATACAAAAAAAAAGATACACTAATGGGAATACTATACTGATATTTGAATGAAAATTTAATGAGAATTCTGGGTTTATTTCTAAGAACTTTTTTATATTGTATTAAATTTTTTAGCACCGCCTTTTAAACCAGTTTGGGTTATTCGCCTATGTACTAATTACGATAGTGGGTTAGGGATGAGGAAAGTTGAATTTAGAGGAGGTGTTCCCGCATTTGCATAAAGAGAGATTGGGTAACCATTTAAGGAAATACACCCGACCGGGATCGAACCACGATCTTCCCGTAAACAGTAGTCTAGTCTATTGAGAGAGTGACACCTCAGACCATGCGGTCACCGAAGAGCGTTATGATCATGTTAGGTTAACATGGAGCATAATAAAAAAAAAGGGAATCATTACTACTAAACTATTTTTGGCTATCCCTAATAAATACGCCGCATACCCCTGGGGGTACGCCTACCACAGGTGGAAACCCTCTGGTCTAAGGCATCACTCTAGTTATATTGCGAGCGATACGAATGTTGGGGTTCGAATCCCGGTTGAATTTACTTGGGTGTGATTTTACCTAAATGATTAAGTCATTATTTCTTCAAGTAAATGCGAATACAGTTCGTATGAGTTAATCCACCTTCGCCTCTTTCCCGTTCGTGTATGTATACGGATAGCAAGACTTGGCGCATACAAAAACATATTTACCTAAAGATGCATCGGGCTATACTACATCAACATTGCAGTTTGCAAATACCAACTGTAAACAGGAGCGAGAAAGTGATTGTTGTTGTAGCGTTGTAGAGCACGTTTAAGTACAACTGGTTAGAAGCTTCACTTCCTCCAGAACACGTCACGCATTTTTATGAATGAGTTTCTAGACTCAACGTATAGTCAATTCGCCATAAGTAGAACCTTAACAAACAGTTTAAAAATATATAGTATGATTCCGGTAGGAAGGAACTTATGAAAATATTAACATATCTTTTTTTTGCGGTCAACTTTTATCACATGAAATTACGCATACATATATGAAAATTATTTTAGTAACTTAATAGTAAGTTATATGTGAGGAATGACAGGCCTCCACCGTGGTTCGGATTCCACGTTAAACTGTAGGTCCTTCATTTCGTCTCACAATCACCCTACCATTACACATTAGCGTAAGTGTGTATAAACCGAACGGGTAGTAAGACGCGGTGCTAATAATAATAATAATAATAATAATAAGTTATAAATGTGCCTTAATATCTAAATTGGACTGTAGATTAATGTGATCATACGCCAACCTAAGTGTTATGCAGATGCCACTAATAACAGTTGATTGTGTAAATGTTTTACAGACCTTTTATCTGCTTTAAATTAATTTGTATATGCTCTTCTTATGGCAAACCGACATTAAAGCTTCCTTTCTCTAATTAATAATCTATGACAGTATAAGGAATATTTAACATGTATTTTTAAAATAAATATTCAAATTAACTTATCGCTCACAGACTTACTTAAACTAAAAAAGCACGTTTGGAACAAAATGACCCACCTTTATTCCTGGCACAAAGATCCCATCTAACCCGACAGATAACACCATATATAGCTTAGGTAGATAATACAGCTCGAACTAGACGTAAAATACTGGTGTGACGTTTGTATGTTTCTCTAAAAAATATTGATCAAGACCTGTGTAATGGTTCTACAATATTTTAAAAAGTATAATAAATTGAAAAAGAATTATATTAAAATGAAAAAAACTGATCTCATTGCTGTCAGATAAATTATGCAGAAAAAGCGCACTTAGATGAGATTTCTGATTTGAGCGTAATCTTCTGTCTATTCTCGTTTCATTCTTTTGAAGTATTTAACGTGTACTTTATGAATCGACTGATTATATCAACATACGAGAATTTCTATTAGCGAGCACGAAAGGACCTACTAATTTTGCTGGGAAAGATATTTTCACATAACTTCCAGGGTTCTTTTACATGCCACAATCGACATGGGACCGACGCGACGGCTTTACTTCCCCTCCCCGAAGGAAGTTGTGCTACGAATTTTTATCGCTCAAGAAAAATCCATCGACTTCATCTGTGTTCGAACCCACGAACATTGAGTCCTGAGGTGAGCAATTTAGTCCAAGACCTTCAAGGAAGATTCTTCTCTCTAATTACCCAGTTGTTCAGACGTTAGCTAGCTGGTTGGACAAACTCTTAGGTTCTTAAAACAAAAATATTATTTTATATCAAACTACAGTTCCCTTGAGCTCCAAACATGTCGAAGATAAGCACGCTTATTAATTAAAATGCGACCTCTTAAAACAAAACTTTTAATAAAATACATGAAAGAACGTCGAAACACAACTAACTTACCTTGTCCAATTTGGCGATACCCCTCGCCATTTTGAAGGAATCACTGTTTCAGTCGTGGACCAGATTAGAAAGGGCTCGTTTTTCGTATTTTTTGAATCTCTTTTAGCACTCTGTAAACCAACTAAAGCATAACTGAATTGCGAGCGAGGATATTTATATAAGATGAGCAGTATTGTGGAG
This sequence comes from Timema shepardi, assembly GCA_902151425.1. Lineage (NCBI taxonomy): Eukaryota > Metazoa > Arthropoda > Insecta > Phasmatodea > Timematidae > Timema > Timema shepardi. Next base: position 233,512 of record CABFVX010000399.1, read on the forward strand.
GAGGGAGGGGGCATTGCTCCCCTCCTCCTTCCAGTTACTGGTGATCTCATAGAGCCGGTCTTCACACCAAGACACTCGCTGCTGGCATGTCTTCACGCCGAGCCAAAGGGCTCGGGTTCACTTCCCGGCATGATCGTAACTTTATCATTGGGAAGTTAATTACAGTCCGATTTAGTTATGAAGAATTTGAATTTTTTGTCAGTTTTAAGAATTACTAAAACAATGTGAGCGTATTCATACGTTTAGTCATGTGATCTGAAACTATCACTTTTGATTTAAAAAATCAATCCCTATAACATAACACAAATTAAAATTTAAAAAATTTCAATGTTAATCGCAACAAAAAAAAGTTCGTATTTTCTAAAACCGTACTTTCAAACAGAGCCGCACTCTTGATAACATTTCTCGCTGAGAGATAATTTAACTGAGTGTGCATTGGTAATTGTGTTTGTCATAGGGATAGTTTATTTTATTTATTCGGATTTTAACGTTCACTCCCTGAGCCGACTGATTATATCAACACACGCATTTCAAATTAGCTTAATTCTAGAACAAACACTTCGCCCCTCCCCTATTATTATTTCATTACTGTTAAAGGGAAAGCCCTGAATTTCACCTTTTTTTCTTGCAATGCTGAGAATCGAACCCGGGACCAGTAGCTCCTTAGGGTTGGTAGCCATTATTATACTTTCCATTTATACTTTCCCACATCAGAAGCTCTTCCTGGTTTGATTTCGAGTGAGAAAGGGCGGGAGGCGTGGAAGTAAAACGATGAACAACCTACTTTTGGTTCGATTCCAGCTGGAGTCAAAATTAATAATTCAATGTGATTCAAAAGCAGGCTGTGGATCTGGGTAGTTTTAATATTAGTAGAACCAATTTTTTTAAGCGCCGCGTTTTACTGCATGTTAGGGTTATACACTTATGTACTAATTACGCTAATTGTTTTAGGGATTAGGGAGGTTATACTTATGGGGAGTGTACCCGCACTTACGTGGAAGAAGAGTGTAAAACAATTCTGTAAAAACCACCCTAAATACATACGACCAAGATTCGAACCTTGATCTCCCCGTCATCGGCAATCTAGTCTACTGTGAGAGTAGCGCCTTAGACCATGCGGCCACCGAAATGGGTACCAATGTTACTAACAAATTAAGAGATAGTGTTATTATTATGGCGTAGAGGTCCGGGGTAGCTATGAGGAGGGTAATTTATAATATATAAGCCGCCAGTATATAGCGAGTTTGGTGTCATAGACCACACAACAATTAGTAGTAGTTGTGATCCTGTTATCGCTATAAATGTTCGTCGAGTCGCGTATAGTCCTACTTGTGTGTTTAGAGCAAAAGTCCCCAACCTTTTTGTACCTTAGAGCACATTCGAAACTAACGGTAGTGCGGCAGGCACCAATCACGTTTTCAAAGTAAATTTATAGCCGAACATAGTTCATAGTGCAAAAAATACACACACAAAAATACATGTTATTAAAAAAAATTGTGAATTTAATTATTTTTTTTTTAAATCGCATATACAACAACGCAAATGATACGCAAAGTTAGTCCAAAACCAGTTTAAACAATTGAAACATTTTTTACCAAACCAAAAGTCAATGCCAATTAAAAAACTGCTTTAGTTACGGTTTTAACAAGACCAAAATAAATGCACAAGGAAATAATTTAACTACTCACCACCATTTTGGTGCTTAGGTACACTTTTAAAATATATATTTATTCTGTGTTTATTCAGGCAGCAAAGCTGGGTAGACCCAACACAAGATATTTACAAAGGAAATAGGAAGTATTAGCATGGTATTAGTGAGTGTAATGATAGTTCCGAGTAATAAAGTACTTTGTAAATAAGCCAGCAAAGAAAGAGGAACCAGAGGGAGAGATCGGAAAGAGGGGGCTTTCAATCACCAACTTCTTGAGAACAGCATACTTGGAGATAAGCACAAACCTAATTTTTGGGGGGAAAGTGACAGATTAAAATTATTAGTCAAGAACTTTCTAGATGTG
>CABFVX010000399.1:276323-304598 GCA_902151425.1 Timema shepardi
ATATATATATATGTGTGGCCCTTACCTAAGGTTGCCAGATTCTTGCTAGGGCAAACTGGGACAAAAAAAATAAAAATTAAGTATCACAATTTTATTTCAATTTTTATGACATATTAAATAAATACCTTATATATATTACAAATAAGAAAACAGCAGCATTGATAATTTAGTAAAATAAAGACAAGCAAAGGTTAAAGTTTACTTAAATCACCATAAGATTTTGCCTCCATTTGCACTGTTGTTTTGGCATGTTTAGACTCTTAACAATGTAAATTAAATTTAATATATAAGTAAATTTCAGAACCACAAAACAAACATATTGCTGCATTTATACTTACACTCTCGCAATGACGTACACATTCAAAGAGAATGCAATCACTAAACTTAGAGAATGTATGGGACTTTCCCGAATTGAATAATACTTATGCATACCAACCTGACAAACAATAATGTCAATAGGCTTCCTACAGCACCAATAATTGTAGGGTAAAAGAGAAAAAAGAGAAAAAAAAACAAAAAAAAGTTAAAACACCGGGACAATTGTGTGTCCTAAAGTGGTTTTTTGGGACACCGGGACTATCATCTAAAAACCAGGACATTTGGCAACACTATCCTTACTCAACATAGCTAAGCTTAACCTTTCATGAGTTAATAACCAATTCTGGATGAACATTTAGGTGTAAGTCAACATATAAAATAGTCAATATTATATTTCTTTTGTGATTATAGTTTTAATTTTCTAATTCTCTAACTATTCAAAAATTGACCAACTTTATAAAACTTGGTAAGTTAGTCCTACCTATTATTGCAAGAGATGCACCAGATTGTTATAACGAAGATTAAATGTGTGTAGCAAGTATATGTTTTCTCCTTAATATAGATAAGCCTAATTGGCTGTCACCACAGTATTATAGGGTATATCTATTATAAAATAGGTATACATGCAGCACCAATAGGAGTGGTGCACATAAGCCTGTACATATAAATATAATAACCTTTTTTCTATACAACATATACAATCATTAAACATTTGACACTATTATTATACTCACAAAGGAACAGCAAATTAAATGATAGGGCCTACTGTAATAAAATTATATACATTCATTTAAAATTATTTTATTTTTAATTGTTAATAATACTACGCTGACATAAATCAAAAGCCTTACTTTGGTCAAAATAAATAGCATCAACTACTACACACTCAAGTAGAGGGTAAATTGAATACTTATATTTATCAAATTCGATAGTTTAGAATAATTAATTATCATACAGCTAAAACAAAATGCATTACTATCACAAGTGAAATGTATAAATGTAAATATTGACTAGATTTGTGTTGAGTTGTATGTAATGAAATTAAATTGTTTATTTAGTAAATATTATTGTAATTTTTAAATTTAGTAACGCATGAGAGGTTAGGTTAAGCTCAGTTGGGTAGGAACCTTGATATTATATAAACTAATTAAGGTTTAAAAGTTAGGTTTGTACCCTAATTATTAAATTGAATTTTTATACCTATGTCATTTCCCTCCAGTTGAGTGTAGACTCTGTAGTTTGCATTTGTAATGGAAAGTTATGTAAGTTCACCTTGAGTCAAATTATTTAGTTTAGTTAGGCTAGGTGTGCACTGGCAACTTTTTTTGAAACTATTTCATTGCTAAGATGAAACACATTGATTTGTATGGGAGAGCGCACACAGGGCAATTTTGTGCTGAGCCAACTTAAAAAATAATTGCATGCACTATTCTTGAGAAAACCAAATTGTTGGCGGCTGAAAATAGAGTGTACATATCTAGGTCTGTATGTGCACACTGGCAATTCATCAGTTGTTGAATTTACACATTCCTGGCTGGTTTGTCATCACTCACACTCACAAACATGAATGTTGATAGTACAGAGTTGTTAATAAGCGAGGTAGACAAAAGACCAACATTGTTTTAAAAAAAAGTCTGAAAGAATATAGCGACAAAGATTTAAAGGAAAAATTATGGAGTGAAGTTTGTGAATCAATTATATCAAACTGGAATGAACTCCCCACTAAAGAAAAAGCAGACAAAGGAATGTAATTAATATTTTCATAATTATTATTCTTGTTATATATATATATTAATGAGTTGAAACTAGAGTTCATTCTTTTTTTTTTGCGTGTATGTACAGTACATAATACATTTTTATATATTACCTTAATTGTGTCAATGGGGGCAGATAAGGGGACAAATGATGTTAGTAACTTTTAAAAATAACATTAAAATAATTATTTTAAATATCTTATTGATGGTATGTTTAAAATCAAATTCAAACAAATAGATGCATTAGACCAGTAGTTCTCAACCTGGGTGGTACCTCCCCCCAAGGGGCCGTTTTGTTTTCAAGGGGGCAATAAATTGTTAGAGGGCATTGGGGAGAGTGAGGTGGGGGGAAGCATTTTAAGGGATATTGCAGCAATAACTTTCTGTTGATAATAAGTGTAAAAAAAAAAAATAGAAAGAAAATGCTTTTAAATTTGTTTTAGTACTTATGTTTAATAATTTTGACAGCACATTTGATTACTTATGTTTATTAACATTTAACATAACATAGCATGTGTTTGATTCATAAGGATTATTAGTTTTACCACAAAACAGTACTTAAATTTTGTTTTTATAAAATTTATATTATAAACTCATGGTTTTCAATAAGTTAGAGAAAGTAAAATAAATAAAATGTAAATTAAATGCTTCTGTGAAGTCCATTGCGTACTAAGGAAAAAATCATGAATACCGCCAACTATTTGGTTTGCAGTGCACACACATGACCTTGCGTCAGCGTCAGCAACATTTTAATCTCAAAACTATTTAGTTTCCAGTGTGCTCATAGCCTTACTGTTAAGGATTTTTTTAAACAGGCCAAAGTGGCAATATTGCCTAGTTTGCAAGAGTTGAAATTGCTATCGATAAAGGTGGGATGTGGTCGTTATTTATGATTATTGCATGTTTCTAAAAAATATTCTTTAAAATATAGTTTGAGGTGACTCATGTGTGTGCTAGCAACAGGCCATCTTAAAAGAGTTTTTTTGTCTCTTTTTCTGATCAATGCGGCGACAATTTTCACCATGTAAAATATAAATAAGGAATATTTTGTTAGAAAAATAGAACGTGCCTAAAATGCGTATGTACAGTCCACTCAAACGATTCTCCGTATCTTTGTGAGTGTAACGATGGTATTAAACTATGGTTTTTTTGAATTGATTAATAAATGTGTAATATATGAACAAGATTTTGAGGACCGTTCCCGCATAAGCATAATGTATTATTGTTTGAAACTTACAAAGTCTTTAAGCATTCAATACTAAAACCAGTTTATTTTTTACCCTCTTAACATACCATTAATATAAAAAAATAGCTACAACGTTCAAAGGTTAAATTGTATCTCACACTTAGGTACCTTATAATATCCAACATACATAATTATAGGAAATAAATTTCGCCACTATTAGATAGTAATGAATTACTGAATTGACATTATTTAACCATACCCATAGATAAGGGAGTATTTAGCTACGAGTTAGGATTCAGTCGGGGCCAACTACAATTACCAAAATACCACTAGACTCTAGCCAGCGATATCTATACTTTACTGCATAGAATAGGTATTACTGGATACTAGTGAGGGGTCATTCCTGTACGAGTCATTCAAATTGAACGACTCTTGAATGAGAGCTGTGAATGAACGACACTCACTTCGCGAGAGAGTCGTTCACGCTGCCATTACAAACATCACGCGTCTGATACATTGACCAATAGGCCAACAGTTTTTATTACAAATTTATATTATTATTTGTACAAAATAAACGAGCACGTCAGTTTTACATTTAAATCAAGAACTTAGATCAATGAAATTAAATAGGCCTATTCCCCTAAATATTAGGCCCTACAGAAAGGATGCGTCAGGCACCCCCTTACCCCCTGATCATAACTTTGTGTCCATATGACACTTTACATCTCCTCTTTTCACTCATACGCTATCATTATCTCTGCCTACTCGCTTTGCGTTTTCGTTCAATGTTCTATTTGATTTAGCTATTTTTGGCTATCAGCGCATCGCTTTTGCATTATTTCCAACCACCCTTCTTCGCTGAGCTTAGAATGTTGTCATCATTAACGACTCTCTTTTCGCTCTCATTCATTCGTTCTGGAAAGAGTCAGGAGTTTTTGTCATTAACGACCCCTTTTTTCTCTCTCGTTCATTCGTTCTGGAAAGAGTAAGGAGTTTTTGTCATTCACGACTCTTTGAAAGAGTCAGCAGTGTTTGTCATTCACGATTCTTTGAAAGAGTCAACAGTGTTTGTCATTCACGACTCTTCTGTCGTTCTTCGTTCGTTATTACGAAAAAAAAAAGAATCAACTATTGATGCTTACTATCGTTACTAGATTGCGGGCCTGCCTACAATATTAAACTAAGTAGTTTTATTAACATCAATAGACATAATTATGTGAATTAGACACTAAAGGCTATATGTTAAGCTTAATTTTTATAAGTAATATGCGTAAGTAATCAAATTAAAGACTTAAACGCAATAGGCTTCAGATAAATTACACATAAATCCTAATTCGTTCATCAGTTTAAAGGGAAGGGACAGATTTGCACGTTCGGAACGGGAATTCTGAGAACTATTTAGCGGTTGATCATCAAATTTTGGCGATGAAGGGGTGAAAGGATTGGGAGCGAGCCAGCCATGCGGTGAACGATATGACTCATGTGAACGTCTCTTCATGAACGATTCTTTTGAGTGAGTGAGCTTATGTGAGCTCGCTCGCGTCAACGAGCTGGTTTGACCCATCACTACTGGATGAGCATAAGCCATTGATCTCTCTTAATAGCTACTGGATGACTCTGTGGCTGAAATTTTCGAGTTCTCGTCTACATGTAATAAAACTACCATTGTGTAAGAGAGAAAGAAACTTTCAGGTATTTCTATCTCTCTTACACTCGTACAAGGCAATTTTACATTGTTCATTAATTTGATTGAATATATTAGATACATAAATGCGTGATTAGTTAAATGAAATAAATGAGGTAGTAAAAGCTTGACAAAGCTCAAAACTGGTGAGTTTTATCTTTAAATAAGTTGATGTGGATTAATATATACCATGATTTTTTAAGGAATCTCGTTTGGAAGGCTTTATTTAGTATTTAGTAAGATTTTGCAGATGTTAATAAACTGCTAATCCATAGAAAGTTACTAAGTTGAAAGTTCACCGCGAAACCAGACTTGATAATGAAAGAAAGTATAGATTTTTATTTTTCTGGTCGATGTTCAGTATTTTTATTGGAAATGAATGCATAGTCAGGGATGGCACAACATTATTTAAAATTATTATTCTTTTATAGTTTATTCTTTCATTTATTTCATACAATAAATTGTGTAACAAAAGTCCCTAAAATAGGTATGTAATTTTTGCGATAAGCATTTTATTTTTAAAATTAATATTTTTGTATAGGCTACCACATTTTTTCCATCGATCCCTTAAATATTATTTTATTAATCAAACTAGACATGACCCGCCTCGGTGGAGTAGTTAGCTAACGCGCTATTTTAGTGTTGAGCTAGACTGCCGAAGACGTGGAGATCGAGGTTAGAATCTCGGTCGGATGAACTGAGGGAGGTTTTTCCTAAATGGCTTTTCACTCTCTCACTCCACGCAAGTGCGGGATCACTTCCTCAAAATTCAACCTTCTCAATTCCTAACCTGTTAGCTTACCTAATTAGTTTTTGATAAACATAAAGAAATATAGTAAGGACTCAACTTATAAATGTAATAATATAATTCATTCTGGAAATTATTTTGAAATCAGGAGTTTAATATAAAGTCCAAAGATCAATTAGTAGGCCCCTATATCAGATATAAAAAAAACTCTGGATTGAGTAACAAAATAGAATGAGAATAGACGGACAATGTCTATTTAAATTTAGTAACGCATGAGAGGTTAGGTTAAGCTCAGTTGGGTAGGAACCTTGATATTATATAAACTAATTAAGGTTTAATTATTAGAGAATTTCACTATATTTCCATCATAATATGAAAGAGTTAGGAACACATTAAATTAATATAATTCATATATATATATATATATAACACATTCAAATAATATAATATAAACTTATGAGTTTAAGTCAAGTGTGAAGTTAAGGCAGAAAAAGACAGATTAGATATAGGTTAAAATAATAGAAGTTTATAAATTAGAAAATATTGAGAAGTGAAGTAAGAATTTAAATTGAATATAAATTGAATTTTATTCTTATCTGTTCTTTAATTCTCTTGTTCCTTGTTCCTTAAATGCTGGCACATTCCAGTCAAGGTTCTCAACATGTTTTGGGGCAAGGCTTTACTGTTTGAAGTATTACACTCAGACTGTACATGGCTAATGTTAATTAGGCTATTAATTTGGGGTTCGAATTCTGGCTGGTGTTTTAAGGGTGTCTTTCCCAATATCACGCCAAACTAATGTAGCCTATTTTCATTTCCTGAGCCCCCCTCTTCATCTATACGTCCTAGATTACCAGTAAGTTGATATTAATCTTATTATTATGACATATCCAAAACAAAATTATTTTCACTGCAGTTACTAAGCATTTAACTACACTAAAATATTTACTAATAAAACTTAGGTTAGCAAAACATTCAAATCAATCCCAAGTTTAATGATAAAAGAATTTAAAGACTAATCTCACATGCATTAGGATTTCTTGGCCATCTAAAAAGTTTATTATTATTATTTAGCACCACGTCTTACTACCCGTTCGGGTTATACGCTTTAAGTACTAATCCACCTAATGTATTAGGAATTGGGAAGGTTGATTTAGAGGAAGTGAACCCACATTTGCGTGGAGGGAGAGTGGAAACCCATTTAGGAAAAACCACCCCCATTTCACCCGACCGAGATTCGAACCTTGATCTTCCCGTCCTCAGCGGTCGAGCTCAACACGACTAGCACGTTAGCCAACTACGCCACCGAGGCGGGTATCTAAAAAGTTATTCATCATTATTTTACCTAGGTAACTTATTTAATTTTCTATCCACCAGACTTTACTAGGTGTGGTACATACCTAGTAACTTTTTACGTAGTGGGCTTAGGTTTCTAGAGGAACTTACATAAAGTAGTACTCCAACCCAGCCTGTGGCAAAGTTTTAATGAGCTATTCACCTAATCTTAACATCGGCTTATCATTACTCAAACCTAGAGTACCTATAGTAGTTTAAGACTTCTGAATATTCTTAGTTTTTTGACTTGACATAAAACAAACTTTTTTTTTTCTTTCTACAAGAAATTATTTAACAAAATAAATGCCTTACTATTTGCTTCTTACTAGGCTAGACTTTTTTCTTTTGCTTAGTTTTACTATCTATTCAAGCCATCTGCATTTAATTACAATAATGGGGCTGTAATCTTAAAGCGTCACACTTACAATAGGACTGCCAATGACAGGGAGGTCAGGGCTCAAATCCCGGTCGGGTGTACTGAGAGTAGTTTTTACTAAATAATTTCCCATGCTCTCTCTCTCTCCCACAAATGTGGGTACACTTCCTCTATATTCATCCTTACGCATCCTTAAAACATTTAGTAGTACATGTGCATAAATCATTTGTAAGAAGCGGTGAAAAAAAATTAGGAAGTCAGAATTTAGAGGAAATATAGCTGTATTTGTGTGAAGGTAGAAAGGTAGAATAGGAAACCATTTAGGAAAAATCAGCTTCTCTACAGCTGGCCAGGATTCAAACCTCAACCTACCCATGATTGGAAAATCAATCTAGCCATGCTTGACACTTAATTTGTGTGCCAATCACTGGGGGGCTTACAGCAATAAGTATTTGGTAGGTCTTGAGAGCAACCATTCCTTTGACAAATTTATAATTTCAGATGCATGTAAATCTTGAGAAATATTAAACAAGAAATATTCTTACTGTGCTGTATTGAAAGAATGTCCTCAAGGGAAAGCTCCCACTTCCCCTGGAGTCTATTTTAAAGTACAAACAAAAGTAATTACTAATATTTCAAACTTCATAATAAAGTTGTGGTTAAAGTCAACGAAGTGGCCCTCTACTACTGAAATAAACAATAAAACCTTTCTAAACATGATTTATTATCTAATCGCTGATAGAAAAATAACATATCATAATCTTAACTGCTTCGATGACCACATGGTCTAAGGTTTTACTCTCGCAATAGACTAGACTGCCAATGACAGAAAGATCCAAAATTCAAATCTTGGTTGGGTGTACTGAGGATTTTTTTCCAAAATAGTTTTACACTCTCCCTACAAGCAAATGTGGGTACACTCCCTCTAAATAAACTTTCCTAATCCCTAAAACCACTAGTGTAATCACATGAGCGCACAGCCCAAACGGTTAGTAAGACGCGGTGCTAAAAATCTTCAGTAGGCCTACACTGTAGTAAATGTTTGAGATGCTACTTGTTTTGTTTTTTTATATATATAGTTTGGAGGAGTAAATTAGTATTTTGTTTGTGAACTTGTTTGTATTTGAACAATTTATGGGTAGAAGATTTTGTTTTATAGTACACATCTTTTGTAAGTTGTACTGGTATGTCCCAAGCATTTATTTAGCTATGTTTAAACTAACTAACCTTTATGATAAAATATAATACATACCTTTATAAAACACTTTTAATTTGAAGTTAAACAAATGTACTGTTTACATTAATAAGCTAAATTTATAGTGCATCAGATTGTATAACAAATTTTATCTCATTATTGGTCAAGAAGTTTCTGCTTCCCAGCACTCACTAGAACAAAGCAGCAAAACCAAGCAGAAATAATTCTCGCCAAACAATTTATATTTGGTGTGCTGGGTTGCTCTAGTAAAGATAGCACCTTTGAACTATATTATAATGTTTCTGGCAGCATCTCCCACACATTCTAGTGTGACATTGTTTTAGAGTTGTTTAACTCTTACTTAAAATCAAAATATGTTAACCTCGTGTCTAATTAATTAATTAATTAACAATATAAAACTAGATTTATCCACTTAAACTTAACTAAAGCTAATAGGCCTATGTTGTCATATGTTTCACTGATTTCTGACAGCTAATTAGTACCGTTTTCTATCACAAGGTATTTTAGGTACTTTTAGAATTTGATTTTATCTGGTATAATGAGTATTTTATATTGTTCTGTAGCTATCATTGGGGGCGGAATTGGAGGAACTTCAGCTGCATTTTTCATACATGATTTATTTGGCTCAAATGGTGCTCAAATTGATTTATACGAGTCAAACAGAATTGGAGGGCGACTAGCCACGATTGAAGTCAACAATCAAAAATATGAAGCTGGAGGATCCATTTTACATCCACGCAACAAATATATGTCAGATTTTGTTAAACTATTTGGTACAGTATTACTTTTATTACTTTACAATAGCCCACACTAAGGGAAAATTAAGTAGTATATACTTTAAAACCATTTGAAATTTTTTTCAGTAAAAACTTGTAAACCAATTTGTAACATTATATCTTGCAACATATATACCCATTTACATGTACCTAATTTAATAAGGAAAATAATTTTAACTTAAGTACTGGTACATAAATTGATCTTTTTACAGGACTAAAAAAACGAATCAATGACAATTTTCGATACGGCATTTATGATGGTGAAGAGTTTGTCTTTACCGAAAGCCAATGGGAAATAATGAATTATATAAAGCTTGTGTGGAGGTATGGATTGGGCCCATTAAAACTGCAGAATTACATTGATGATATACTGACCAGATTTGAAAGGTAGTGTTTGTGAACATTTGCATTATTTTACAGTGCAATATACATTGTTTTGATGAATTAAATATTTAACTTCTATTTTCTTATGTCTACTGCACTAGTTATATTTATAAATTGGAAACATAACATAATATTGAAAGAAATAGTTATCTCATTTAAGTCGATCAGCAATATTTTTTATTTGTGAGCTCAGAGTAATGAGTAGCAACGTTAATAGTTTGGTGGTGATATAAGTGTGCATTTTTCACAGCACGAACTGAGGTTGGAAAAACTTGGCTTATTTAACACAGTATTGTCTTATCTTGAGTGAGACCCAATGGCCTTACATTAACATCCCTACTCATGCATTGTTTATGGTTAGTTGATTAATTACACTGGTTGTTTGTTAAGGTTAAGCTCTTTCATTGTTAGTAAATCTAATTTTCTTTGACTAGACTTCATGACTACAATTTTGCTCTGTGTAACATATTCCTTGTCATTATTTGCTTGATTGCACACTGAAAAATACTTTCATATTGGTGTTTTCTTAACACTGCGTCTGAATAACTACTCAGCTTACACACATATGTACTAATTATGCTAATGGGCTAGGGATGAGTAAGATTTAATATAGAGGAAGTGTACCCACATTTGCATGGAGGGGGAGTGTAAAACCACCCTAACTACTCCCAATAGAGATTTGAACCCTAATCTCCTTGTCATCGGCAGTACAGTCTAGCACGAGTGTGATTCCTTAGACCAAGCATGTCCAGCCTTTCCCTGACTGAGGAAATTGGCTGGGGGCCATACATGAGATTTAAAAACCTGATGGCAAAATATAATTCATACTTACACACACATATAAATAGCCTTCTACTAACATTTCTGGAAACTTATTGGAAGTTAGAGAGCATTTACATCAACTACAAAAGCCTAATTCGTTGTTTATTTCTGCAATTTGAAAGTTGGACATGTCTGCCTTAGGCCATGCGGCCACTGAATTAGATCATTTAGGTGTTCTTCCTAAATTTAGGCCCTTACAACTGGTAATATTTTTTTTCTACTCATTGTACTCATTGGTCAGAAACCTCTTTTAACTGTACCCAAGACATAAGCTTTAATACATGGTTTCTGGTTCAATCAACATTAATTAGGATTAAAGATAATATTGCAGCTTTTTGAAGCACAGTCACTGTTGTAGGGTGAATGTTGGATTAAAAAGTATTCCAAACATAAGCTTTATAGTCCAGTACAGAAGCGTATTAAGGTGGAAAAATGGAATATCAAGTTGAAAATTTGTGAACATATATATTGTCATCATGAAATAATAATCTCTTGAGTCCCAGAAAATAATGGCTAGACTAGATCCACAATGGCGGAAAATAGGCCACCATATTGGATTTTTACTTTTTCTGGTCTAGCGGCTGAACAAAATAGAAAGACAAAATTTGCATAGAAACACTAATTACATAATTTATGACACAAATTATGCATATGATATGTTCAGTACACATTGTTATCACACTGTAAAGGCTGTTTATTATTGTATGGTACCGAGAAGTAGACAAAAAATTTTGTTAAGAAACTGTTTTTGATTATTAAGAGAGATGAAACCAAAAAATCTTTAAATAAAAGGTTGTGGAGGGATAAAAATGACATAGAAATCATCCTTAATACATTTTTATAGTTGGATATGAGAACCAGAAATGGATACAATATGGGACAATGCTATGCACGCAAGGCAGCCTTACAAAACGTGGTTTGGTCCCAGACTCTGTGTGTTTGGCACTCAGTGAACATGTGCAAGTATGGACGTGTCACTTAAGAGTTGGGTGCTGCAATTTTGTTTTCTATATATTGCAATCAGTTTTCTGCTAGTTGTTCGGGTGTTTGTATTATCACACATGTTAATAAATCTGTGTGAATTTTTATGTTTAATACGTTACACTGGAATGTGAATTGTGTGTTATTTCAAGAGTAAATTCAAAGAGGGTGACAAGTCTATTGAGGGGAAAGTTGGCCTAGAAAATATCAGGCGAATTAGTGTGCTATACAAATATGGCATTTAAAATCTACTAGTAGGGAAATACTCATTAAAGCTGCATAAGAATTGTAGAAAGGATTACACCCGAAGGGTGAAAAACACATACCAGGAGGAAAAGTCTGGCCAGAATCTTAGAAGAGTGGATTTAAGCTTTAATTTCAAGACAAAGTGTTTGTTTTGTGGGAGCTCGTGGTTGTTAATAAGAAGCATTCCAATTGAAAACCAGTAGTCAGAAAGGCAACGACTTTAGAGTTAAAGAAGAACGTTATAGCGTTGTGTGCAAAATGAGCCAATGAGTGGGTACAAATTGTTCTTTCAAGAATAAACGATGTAATAGATCTAGTTGCTGCAGAGGCACGATATTACCATGATTGCTTTCCTCTATTTAGTAGGCTTGTTGGATATGTACCCCCATATACCAGAGGAGTGCAAACCAACACTAATACACTAGATTCTACAAAATAATAAGGATTCGCCAAATTGTTTGAGTACCTAGAAAGCCACAAAGACTATCAGCATTATTTGGATGATCTATTAGAACAATTAAAAAGGATGTCACCATATAATAAGTGCTACATAGGCAAACGCCTGAAATTTTTTTATTATAAGATCACTATAGAGAGTCTGTTGTTTTTTGTCCCTCAGGGGAAAAACGAGGTTTAGTCATTTGCTCTCGTGGCCTTGCTTCTCGTATTTTGAATGATAAGTGGTATGAGGACCATCTCAAAAGCCAAAGAGATGAAAGAAAGAGAATTTTCAAAGCAGCTGCAACTATTATCAAAGAGAACATTTTCTCACACTGGTACAATGGTGACACATACCTTATCACTGAGGTGATGGCTGAGGTAGGATGCGAAATAATACCATAAAATCTGCATAGATTTATTTGTAAAGTAATTAGGCCGAAAAGAGGAAGATAATGTGCTCCCAAAAACAAATTGCATTTGCCAATACGATCACTGCTGCAGCTAGACTGAAGAGTTTCGTGTTTGTGTTATATTATTTAGCACCGCGTCTTACTACCCGTTCGGGTTATATGCTTTTAAGTACTAATTACGCTAATGGATTAGGAATTGGGAAGGTTGAATTAGAGGAAGTGAACCCGCATTTGCGTGGAGGGAAAGTGGAAAACCATTTAGGAAAAAAAAGTTCACCCGACTGAGATTCGAACCTCGATCTCCCCGTCCTCAGCAGTNCCCGACTGAGATTCGAACCTCGATCTCCCCGTCCTCAGCAGTCGAGCTCAACACGACTAGTGCGTTAGCCAACTACGCCACCGAGGAGGGTGTTTGTGTTATAGGTTGGTGTTTTACTGCACAGGAAATTTGAATCTCGTACCTTAATTGATATACTCGCCAGTATCGGTGTCAGTGCAGGCTACATAGAGACTATAAAGTATGTGTTATCTGTTACTGTGTTTGTGCCAGCAAGCGTGGGAGAAAGCGCATTTGTGCAGTTTGTTTTTGACAACGTTGACCACAATGTATGCACAATAAATGGGCACGGTATCTTTTACACTATGGGGGGTATCAAGTGTGTAACACCAGCAAATCAAGTGCATCCTGCACCTGTGGTTCCATGACCAATAGTATGTCCGCAACTACTGAAGTAGGGGGCTTTGTGGTGGAGTAGTATGCAGCAACCAGAAAAAGACAAGTTGGTGAAGAAAGCGAGGGTGCAATGGAAGAGCCTGAAGAGGGGACCTAAGCAGGACATCACCGCTGAAGCACAGCCACGACCACCAATGCGCCTCCTACTCGCTGAGAACGACCCTCTTGTTGAATCATTCATTGGCTAGTAGTGCAGTTCCCAATTTTGATAACATTATTCTGTATTTATGACGAGCTTCGGCAATAAAAAACCTAACTATAAATTACGTGCTACGCCCTGATCGGTGCCAAATAGAATCTTCTCGACCAACCATTGACATAACCGAATTTTTTTTTTTCGCTTGTGACGCATTCCCCACACTCCATTACTTTCCTAAATATTAATATTTATACTTAATTTCTAGTGATTAATAACTTTGATAACAAACATTTTTTGTAACGATCTCTTATAATAAAAGAAAACAGCTCCAGAAAATATTTGTTTATTTTTCCACTAGGTATAATGTAACAATAAACATTCCTATGATAATATTACCAACAATATAAAATGCATTTTGGTCCAAACCACAACGTTGTAGCTCCTTTGATATAGCCACTAACATTGAAAAAGCAAACATTCAAAATGGTGGCCTATTTTCTGCCATAACGGATTTAGCGCAACTAGGATTTTGTGGGACTCAACAGTTTTGTGTTCCATAATATAATTTTTGCATACACACCAATTTTAAGCTTGATATTCCTTTCTTCCCTCATCTTACCTAATAATGAGTATTTGTACCGGACTATTATTGTTGTCTTAAAAATATGCATCATAAAAGATAAAATCTAAGTTTAAATGTGTAAGTCCTCATTAAAATAGAGCATAATTTTATGTGTTTTGAATATATATTTTTTATAAAAATACTAAAACTTGAGGAGTGTTTTCTAAATTGTGTTGATATTCACACACACTGACCGGTGAGTCCTATATCTATAACTATTGATCAATCCTCTTTATGAAGCTATTGGTGTTAAGAAGCACAAGTAAATTTTAAAATAAAACTAAATCTGTCAAAGACATTTTATATATTGTATCTTCCCTTCAGGATTTACAAACTACAAAAAGAAGGTGTGGCATACAACACAGTACAAGAACTGATCGGCGCTATGTCACCACAATTTGTCGAAGAAATGAAAACAACAACCTTGCTTGGGTTAACAGAAAAAGGTTTTTCAGACAGGATCATTGATGAGCTTGTTACCACAACCCTCACGGCTAACTATGGGCAAAATGCCAGTGTCCATGAATTTGTTGGTAATTGAGTATTTTCATAATATTATAATGTAAAAATAATACAAATATGGTATCTGCCATCATGATCAGTTTTATTATTTATCCATGGATACTATTGCAGAAGTCGTGCTATGTAGCTTTCGCCTATGGATTTGAATATATTTTTTAGCGTCACATCTTGAGGTAGGTTGAATTTAGAGGAATTTTACCTATATTTGCATGGAGAGAGAAAGTGGTAAACCATTTAGCAAAAACCACCCTCAGTACTCCTGACCGAGATTGAATCACAGTCTCGTGATCAGCAGTCTAGTGCGAGAGTAGCACCTTAGACCCTGCAGCCACAGAAGTGGGTTTGAATTAATTTATCTGACAGAAAATTCACTCTTATCAGGAAAGAAAGCTTTAGTTTTCAGTTGTAAATTATGTCCAATTTTAATATTCAAAATCTTTTATTGTGGTGTTTAATTTTCCCATATGAAAATTTTTCTATATAGGCATATATTGAATGTTTTTGTTAAGATACTAATGAATGAATTGTGTTAACACACCTTTATACATCAATAATTTTTTTTATATTTGACTCTACAAAAACTATAATTAACTCTCCATAAAACTTACTCTATGATATGGTGTAAGTAAAGTTCTGTACTATATTTCAGGATCAGTATCAGTTGCTGGGGCAGGTGGAGGATTGTGGGCAGTCCATGGTGGTAATCGTTTAGTGCCAGAGCGTCTTCTAGAATCTTCCAAAGCCACTCTTTACAAAGCTCGGGTAGCCAGAGTACAGTTACTTAATGGCACTGGTGGCTTTGTGATTGAATCTACTCTGTATAGAGAAGTTAATAATAATATAGAGACAGAGAATAACACTTCAGATTATGACATTGTTATTGTAGCTGCACCCTTGACAGAAGATACAAGGAGAGGAATCGAGTTTTCTGACTTTCCTGTGGACTTTTCTTTTCCAGGGGAATACCACAGAACTGTTTGCACAATGGTTCATGGCAAAATAAATCACACTTGGTTTGGTTTTAAAGATGAATCAGATATGTTAGATGGAGTCTTAACAACAAAGCTTGGTCTTCAGTTTAATTCCCTTGGAAAGCAAAACCCTGTAGATTACTCCAGTAAAACGAACAATAAGGCTAATAAACTAGATGTTTGGAAGATATTTGCCCAGACGCAACTACAGCCACAATTTCTTAGTGAATTGTTCAGCGAGATTAAGGAAGTAACTTTTATAAACTGGTTGGCCTATCCTCATTATGAAGCTAATCCAAGATTGGACCAATTTGTTTTGTTTGAAAACCTTTACCACATAAATGCTATTGAATGGGCAGCGAGTGCTATGGAAATGAGTATTATTGGTGCAAAAAATGTTGCTTTACTTGTGTATAACAAGTGGTATGACTTGAAAGTTGATGGCTCAAAGAAATCGCATGAAGAACTTTAATGGAGAACATAGATTCTTATCAAATTTAGTTATACACCTCTGTTTTATTCCGAACCAAAATAGTAAAAGACCCCACATGTGTCAGTCAAAACTGTGGTCTCAAAATTAAAACCTATATACATGTATCACTCGAAACATTACTTAAACATTTACCTCACTTTACATATAATTCATTCTTGATTATATTTCAACCCTCTATAGAGTTTTCTTCTGCTTATGCTTAAGGTCCATTGGCTTTATGTTTAATTCTTAGTTTAGCGCCAATGTGGAGCCGTCTATTCACTTTAAATATCTCTTTAAGTTACCGAGTCTTGTTTTATGCATGTTTTTATGTCTAAATGGGTAGACACTAAAAAGTGTGGCTTATCTAAAATGTTCTTATTGATATAAAAATTATAATCTATATTGTTTAATGTCAGGCAACGTTATGCTTCCAAACATTTGAGAACAAGTCAATCATAAAATTTAACTTTCACTTTTTAGTAGAACTTTGACTTGCGAAACTTACTTTCATGCAATATTTTATCATTTACATTAAATTACTATAAAAGTGTGACATTGGTTTAGAATTACCCTTAACAAAATTAAGTTTATTAAAAAACTATTTCATAAAAGTGCATTTCTCTTCTGAGAAAGAGATTGAGTTGCCAGTTTCATAACATTCTTTTCATTGATTTGCTGTGCTACCATGGACATTTGATGCTTAGCATATAGAATATGTGATAGATTTGGTCATAGCTAATCAAACAAAAATGTTTTATAGACAATTTTATAATTGCTGAATTCATAGGGAATCACTGATTCAAAACACCGTATCATTATTTATTCTTGTATAAATTTGATTGATTTGTGTGATTACAGGTGCACAGATCTTGGTTCTATAGCTAGGCCTATATACATAAAATCCAGAATTTAAAATGTAATAAGACATTTATATTGTATGGTTTAGTGATATTATTACTAGGGCTGGGTGATATAATGGTTTAATATTTACATAATTATACCAAAATAATTATTTTAGATGTGCCAATAGCGTATAGAACAATATATCATCCACCCTGTTATGTCGTCTAGAGTGGTATAGTGTCTACTACCGTATATTGTCTACCACAATATATCATGAACAATGCAGGAGTGGTTACTCCATTCTTATCTCTCGACTAACTGTAATTATGCCAACACGAGGCTTTGGACACACATGAATTAAACACTCCTATGTTTTGGAATGAGCGCAAAGAATACTCTTGTCATTACTTTTGTTTGTTCTAAACAAATATGGCATACAGTTTGGGAGAGAAAAATCATACCCAGTTGGAGACAAATTTTTTCAGTATTTTAAAGAACCAGTGGTGCACCCAGAAATTTTCTTGGGGAGTTGGGTCATACAACGTATTGAAGCTACTATGCCTGTACCCTTCCCCAATGGAGGGTTTTGGAAGGTCTACTTGTGTGTGTATAACAGTATACTTTTTGAATATAAGGTCGTCCTGGTCTATGCATTTGACACATTATTCTATTCTCCACTGAACCATGAAAACTTACAAAATTAAATCACAATATATTGTGAGTACTAGTTTAACACAGACAATATAAATTATCATGATGTCGCAATCCTTTAATTGCCCAACCCTAGTTATAACTTAATAAGTAGGCCCATAAATGAGTTATCTGTAAAGCGAAAGTTTTGAAAATTTAAGACTGCTATAATATCTAACATCTCAATATATGGTTGTGATGAATGCATGCAACAATC
Source organism: Timema shepardi (assembly GCA_902151425.1). NCBI lineage: Eukaryota > Metazoa > Arthropoda > Insecta > Phasmatodea > Timematidae > Timema > Timema shepardi. The sequence goes on from CABFVX010000399.1 coordinate 294,213, forward strand.
ACTGTTGCTGAAAATCTTGGTTTTTCTGTGATTTTATGAGCTCGTCTCACAATGGATGATACATTAGGTAGATAATACACCTCAAACCATTCATCACATTTATAGGCCATTAACCACAGAAGTGGTCGTAACCGACAGCAAAAGTTACCAAATTTACTCTCATTTATTCAGTCATCTAACCATATAATCTGTAAGACCATGTGTTGAGCTACTATCACTTTTGCAATCAAAATTTCACAACACAATTTGTTTTTAATTGTATTAAAAATTGGTTTTACGTTATCGAAACACATAACAATAACCATTTGGATGTTTCTTTTTCGTGGAAGCTGCCTGTGTGTTTCTCTTATAAATTATTTACAAATGAGAACTTCTAAAATTCTGTGTTCACTTCATAAATCTATATGGCGAACCAAACAAAACAAGGAAAGTTAATGTCATACAAACCATGTGTGGTTGTGTTTACAAAATAAAAACATTTTAGTTTGAAACTAATATTTTGCATGACTCTTTTTCTAAGTTATAAAACACATTTATTCATTTATTTTGTAGCGATTTTTAACAAGATACAAACCCGCCTCGGTGATGTAGTTGGCTAACACGCTTATTGTGTTGAGCTCGACTACTGAGGACGGGGAGATCGAGGTTCGAATCTCGGTCGGGTGAACTGGGGGTGGTTTTTCCTAAATGGTTTTCCACCCTCCCTCCACGCAAGTGCGGGCTCACTTACTCTAATTCTGCCTTCCCAATTCCTAATCCATTAGAGTAATTAGTACTTAAAGCATATAAACCGAACGGGTAGTAAGACGTGGTGCTAAATATAATAATAATAATAATAATAATAATAATAATAATAATAATAATAATAATAATAATAATATACAAGTGTGAATATAATACTTTTTAGTTTATCTTTTCATGCTCTCTAATATCTTTTTTTGCCACAACCGGTAAACAAAAAACATAGTTTTATTAATATATTATGTTATTTCGTTAAGCTTAGAAAAAGTCAATTACACAGTAATCATAAGTCAAGTATTATAAGACGTGTTTATTAATACTTTTGATTGATAGTGATATATTACCAAAAAATAATAATTTACACATAGGTTAGTTAACATTAGTGATTTTCCATAGTTTGAAATAAAAATATTCTCTTAGCTGTCGTTTACTACCACTCTAGTAGTGAATGGACTATAGGTGCGGTTTTATGAAATATTAATTAGAAAACTGGAATTCAGACCATTGAAACCATTGTACCATATTAAAAAAAATATAACAAAATTAATTAAAAATACCATATCACTGATCTCTATTATGCTAATGTCAAGTGAAGAAGGCAGAAAACCTCATTCATATATGATTTATAATTCAAATGTTACTATGTGTATTATATCACAGTTAATCAGCTGTGAGATGGGCTCTTGAGTAAAGGTAAAAAATTTACTTGATTGGTGCTCAAAATTCTTGAGACTGAAACATTGTGCTTTTATGTATAGCTTCTATGCCTTCATTCTGGTTGAATTTCACTGTTGTGTTTTTGATGAAGCTTTGAGAAGTTGTGTAAGATTTTCACTACTGTAAAAACCTTATAATATATTAATAGTAATGATTTAATAGCCTGTTTATGTTAGACTATAAAATACATTTAACAAACACTTAAAACAACATTGCTTATTCAGTTTTCTCAACTAATAGACACACCCGCATATAGATTGTAATTCTTAGACAATACATTCTAGTTGTCTTACATACTAAACAAATATGTTTCATTGATGGTTGAAAATACAATTTCACTTTAGCTAGCAAAACTGTTTTCTATCAATGTTTATTTTATAAATTATTAGCACTACCTACAAGTAAAAGAGGTAAAATAGAAAATATTGGGAGATATATGACTTTACATCCTCTTACCATTAAATAAGCCTATCTAATATTAATAATTATGCTTTGTTTATGTTGGAAGGTGGCAAGCTTAACTAGATGTGTCATGCTATCATGCAGTTGTTATTGGTCAAGCTTAGAACTTTGAAAATGTATAAACTCCACAGTGACATTTTCACTTTATACAGGCTTAGTTAGGGCTTGCCTTTATTGTTTGTGTGCGCATGCACATGCATGAAGATCAAATGATGTACATAGTGGAGTTCTCACATTCATTAAGATGAAAAGTTATATTTCTGACCAACTATTTGATTCTTTGTCAAATAATATGCGGTTGTCCTTTCTAGTGATGGGTTGGTTCAGTACCTCTTCGCTTAAGAACCGGTTTTGGTTCAATGAAATGACTTGATTAATTATAATATTAAAGTGAAAGATTAATAAACATTTTATTTAGTTTTAAAATAGGTTATTTACAAATGACTAGCTGATAGTGATGTCACCTTTATTGGTGGAGACCAAGCAGGCTAATTGGTTTTTGTGATTAAAGTTAATTTAGAACCAAGAACCGAAACTATTGATATATTGTAATCAACACATTACTGATTCTATCTTAAAACTTTGTTGTATGTGGAGTTGGATCGAATCCACAATTTTATGAATCTGAATCTTGAATGTTTATCTCCACTTTACCCTCAAATCCCGAAACTTGGAAAAAATCATGAACATAAGAGAAAATCTAAATCTAAAATAATAAATAATACAAATAATAACTGTAAAATTATTTCTTATGATCAATTAAGTTATAGGTAAGTGTTAAATTACTGGTCTGGGGCTAGGTTGTTAAATCTATTCTATAATTATAATTGGTTATGAACCAACAAAAAGCAGTATTAGAACTATAAAACAAATCTCACTTGAAAAATTGGAAGAAAAAAAAATATTTTAGGGATTTGAATCTCGAATATCTTTAAGGATTCAAGGTTTCCACCCTATTTTTAAGGTCTTTTATTTGTGGCAAACATACACCTATCATCTCCCTAGTAATACCAAAACAAAGAAGTATAAAGGAGTTTATTTTTAAAACTGAGTATACTATGTTCATTGAAAATGATTTTTATTGTGGTATATAATTAAATTGATCTAAAAATGTATATCTTATATTTAATTATAATTAATATACATGAAATAAATAGGTAAGTGATATAATTTTGTACATTTTCTTGGAAAATATTGGACAGTAATATTACAATTTAACTATAACCCAGTTATTTTTTTGTACAAATGGACATCTGGCAGCTAGAAAAATTATGAGATCTACTTTATTCATACATCAAGTCATTTGATCAGCATAGATATTATCAATACCTATTAATTAACACTAATAATGTAATAAAATACTATCATAATTGATCGCAAAAAATTTGTATTTTCTAAAAGTTGCTCCATATATCCATTTGTAAGAAAATCAATTAATATATTTAAAATGCTAGTGGGTGGCTTGATCATAGAATTTTTGTGAGGTCAGCTTTCTTGCATGAAATTATGTTTACACTTAATTTTACTAAGATTTATCCATCATTTCAAAGGTAATTTTTTAAGAGGTAACAAAACTAATTTTATCAACTTAGTACAAAATAATAAAATGTATATTCTAGTACATAGTTTGAATTAGATTAGAAATGTAGTATTATAATCTTTCATAAAATATACACCACAAAAGTAAGTAAACAAGATTAAAATAGATTTTCTTAATCTATTGTTCAAGATAACTGACCTATTTAGTTATCTTTTATTCTCAGCTCAATGGGGTTGTAAAATATGTATTAACATTTTATAAATTTCTGTGATTTGTTTAGGCATTGGATAATGGTAGTTCCTATTTCTTGATCTGTTCAGCTCTAGATTTAAATTTTGGAATTAATGTAGAGTAATTCCGGGATCACTATCAACTTAAAAGTTCCCTTAAACATCACATAACATTTTGTTTGTGTAAAGAAACAAGTGTGTGATCAGGTTTCATGTAATGTAATGTAACAACTCGAGCAAAACAGAGACACTGGATTTGGACTGTTAGAAAACATATTGTTGACTAAAATGAAACCCAAGAGTTCAGGGTTGCATGTACTTGTAATAGAAGCTTAATGTATATACAGAATAAAGTGTAACAAGAGTCTATGACATTTTAGAGTTTGCAAGATGCTGACAAATTATGTCTAAAGACAAGCTCCACTGGTCTGCATTGCATGAATCAGATTTATTTAGTGTACCGCGTCCACTGGTCCTCATCACACTTTTGAATCCTTTATATTATAATCAATGAGAATGTGTCCACTGGTCCGCATCGCACGAATTGTATTTATTTAGTCTGACTGCGTCCACTGAATTTGGAGCATAGAGATTTCCAAACAATAACCATCATTGTCCTAAGGCCGTATGCAATAACTTCACTGTGGGTGTTAAACCAAAGAGAGAGAGAATAAAGCTGTGTATTCTGAATGCGAATGGTCCACTGATCCTCATCGCATGCACCGTACAGGTCACACGCATCAGATTTTAATCTGCCTCACGAAATTCCATTGTCTGATGCATATGACGTGGACCAGTGGATGTAGTCTCACTAAAAATAATGTAAAGAATTTAAAAAAAATGATTTGTGCAATGTGGGCCAGTGGACGCTTACCTTAAGAAGTTGTCTGCGTATTATAAAAAAGCAAATTAAGTGCTAAATAGCCCTGTTGACCTTGCTCGCAACATGTTTGGCTAGCTAGAACATGTGGTCCCTTCACTTAACATTCACGTAATGTAATAGTTTTACTCTCTACAACTTTTAATTTTGAACATTAATTAACTGCATTGTGATGGCTAGCATTTAAAAACACGAGACCTGTCATGTTACATGAACATTAAGTTGACCTTGATTCTGGCATAATACTGAGGGTCTGCTTTTGTGTCATATTTCCATGTTACAATGTACATAGTGCAAAAAATTATTTCAAATTTTATTTTAATGAACTAACTTAATTTTATTATATTAGATAAACTAGATATAGAACATAACTTTGAAATTATAATAGTTAAACATATTCCAGAAAATGTAGTGTTAATATTGATTGATACATAACCATAATGTACCCAAGAATGCTGTGATTTAATATTTTTACCATTCATTATATCAAACATTTTAATTCCTTATAGTGTCAGAAAGGCTTTTAGACCTTGACTTGATTAATTTTCATGGTAAAACTAGAAATAAATAGTAGTAGGTATGACAAATATAAACACTGTCGGTGATCAAGAGGGCCAAGTCATCAGTCCTTTTAGCTGATTAGGTACTTTCAAGAGAGATTATTATTATTATTATTATTATTGAGGTTTAGAGGCCGTCAACACAGTGAGGTCATTAGGGCCAAGAGAGACTATTGCAATCACTGGTTGATACATATATAATCTTCATATGTCACAAAAGTAGCAAGATGATCTTAAGCTAACTCTTAAGTGCAGTCCCATGTTCTGATACCTATACTTGTATTAAAGCACCTTCAAATCCAATAATGTTTTAAAATATGATAACGAGTATATATTAAGTAAATTGCATTTACTGTTTTACAATAACTATATAACACATTTGCCAATATAAAATTATGTATGGTATAAAATGCATGTAGAAAATGTATGAGGTTTGGCTATTAAATAACCGGACTGATGCTCTAAAAAAATTGTATTTACAAAATTACTCAATGGACATGTTATCACCATCAATGTAGTCCCTTTACCCTCATCCCTACACCTCACCATACGAATCATCCACTGTTGGAAGCAATGTTTCAGGTCCTTTTCTGAAAGGCTGTTCATGAGCTTTGTTGCTTTTTCCTTCACAGCATCAACAGACTCGAAACGGGTTCCTTTTAGTGCAGACTTGATCTTCAGGAACAGAAAAAAGTCACATGGGGCTAGGTCAGGGGGGTAAGGTGGATGTTATAACACCGGAATCTTGTGCTTCACCAAAAATCTCTGGATGGACAGCGCTTTATGTACTAGTGCGTTGTCCTGATAAAGAATCCAGGAGCCGTTCTTCCACATTTCAGGCCTTCACAAAGGGTTGTCAAAACCTCCTTATAGTAAACCTGGTTAACAGTATGACCTTCAGGTACTCAATCAATGTGAACAATCCCTTGGATATTAAAGAAACTATCATCATTGCTTTGAATTTGGACTTGCTTATTCGTGATTTCTTTTGTATCGGTGAACTGGGACTCTTCCAATGCATGAATTGGCGCTTAATTTCAGGGTCGAACTAAAAAACCCAAGATTTGTTACAATTTATCAAATTTTCTAAAAAGTTTGGATCATTTTTGATGGTATGAAGGAAGGATGTCAACACAAATGTTCATTCGAGTTTACTTTTGCCCAGGAATGAGCAGTTTTGGCACCATTTTAGAGCAAACTTTTTTCATGGATGAATTTTCATGTAAAATTTGTAGAACAGTTTCCTTATCAATATTAACTAAGCCAGCAATTGCTCTAATGCAAAGGTGTCAATTATTTCAAATGATTTCACTAACTTTTACAATATCAACATCTGTTTTTGATGTGCGAGGACGGCCAGGGCACGGATCGTCTTTGATCTGTTTCCTCCTCTCCTTAAATTTTTCAAACCAACCAAACACTTGAGTACCAGATAAACACTGATCACCATAAACTTCCTTTAACAAATTGTACATTTCTGTAGCGGATTTCCCAAGTTTTACAAGAAACTTCACGTTGACACGCTGCTCACCTTTTACACTCAACATAATTCCTATGAAGCTCAGGTCCACGGTCCACTTAGAACAAAGGCTACCGTTGAACTGTCTGTCACACGACCTTGAAATTTGGAAGGTAGCGGGGAAAAATAACATAGATCAATATCTGACCCTGCTGGTTGTTGATGAGACCTCAGGTAAGTGGCAAAAAAATGAGTCCGTTTATTTAGTAGCCACATCTTGTATATTACAGTAAATCATGGCGAGTATTATCAAGTAATTTTTTGTGGTAACGTGATACAAAACATTTCCATATAATTTCTTCATACATTTGTCTGAAAAATAAAAAGCTGAATACTAAATAAGTAGATTGTAAGGTGCATTTACTACATATTGTAAATCATTAGCACAACCTGTATGTGCACCCTTGTTCTAAGAAATTCAAATAAACCTGGCAAAGAGCTAGAAAAAAAAGTTACACATTTATTTGTTTATTTTATTTCTTTCTTGATAAAGCATGTTCTAGATAAGATCAAAAAAAATCTGTTAAGCCAGTGCTTATAAAAGATAGAGCATTTCTACATTACTTTTCTTAGTATAGAGCAGTTCAGTTCAATAAAGCTCTCAAGCTAATTTTAATATAAAATAAGCCACACTAAATATTATTTTGTACAAATTAATTGATTACTTATGAACACTTCTTCTAAACTTGATTTTCAAAATGTATCAAGGAAAGACAAAAATAACTTTTACATAACTATAAATTTCATACTTATATACAGTTTTCCTATCAGATAACTTCTTGCATATAATTTTATTTAGTAGATATACAACATTAATAAAGCCTGTGTGAAATTTTGAATCCAAATCTTAGTAAGATTTGGATTTGATTTGAAATTTTGATTCTTAAAATTGGATGATTTTGATTCAATTTTAAATTTTGAATTAAATTAAATCCTGGATTCAGATTTGATGGGCTTAGCTCAAAATTCAAATCTATCCATTTAATATAATTAGACCGTAAACCATTTGCGTGGTGGAATGAACAGAGAAATGAATTTGAGTTTCATGTCATAAAGCAATCATGTGGGCGACAGTTGTTTGTGACAGTGTATATTTTGTATTTTAAAAAGTAGCTACACACACCTTTTAGTAAATATTAATCAACATTTAAACTATGTTTAAAAAAGAACATATTTTTATTTAATTTTTCACATTTTGAGACTACTGCTGTTGATTAAAAATGTTTTAAATAATGTAAGATGTGTTTACAATGTTAACTAACATTCTTTTAAATATTTTATTATTGGGTTGGATTCAGAAACTTTAGTAAATTATTTTATTTGGTTTTGACCCTACTTTTAAAATAAAATATTTGATCAAATTTTTTTAAGAATGTGGTTTAACTATTATTTAATTTGGATTTAACTAATTAAATCAAATTTTAGCATGAGATTCAATCCAGACATGACTATTTTTTTTATGCACGAGACTCAATTCATCTTTGATTTGAGTCGGCCGAGATTTAGACTTTATTCAAAATTGTAAAGTCTAGATTCGCAAAGACCTACATTAGATGAACTTATTATACTACGGAGTGCCCTTTTAAACAGACCTATACTTGGAAAACATAACAAACAATTGTTTAAATGTGTTTGATAAACCTTAACACATTGCACACGGGCATGAAATCATATGATGAACCGTCAGATACTGGCCAAATTTATGATATTTTGAATTTTTGCTGTGAGAATGCTTTTTGACATCAAATATTTTTTTTTTTGTGTTTATTATAGGGTCATTTATTATCTTTCAAATTTTGTATGAACTTTATTTTATTTTATAGAAAAAGAATTTAAAAAAAAATCTTTGTGTGTTAGGTTTTATATATTAAACTTTTTTTTTATTAATAGACAATAAAATTTTAAAAACAAAAGATTTGTACAAATTTTGTTACATAAAATAGAAAAAATTATCATAAATAAATTACAAATTAAATGAAAAAAATTACATTTAGGCCTAACAATTTGCCTTAGTGTGGTAGAGAACAAAACAATTTTTCACACACATGCCACATTGCAGTTTTTACAAAACCATCTAATGCTGCCACCTATTCATTTTTAATGAACTAATACAGTCTTGGGAAACATTTACAAAACACTATACCTGAGCGTATCTAAGGCCATTGCGTATGTAAACATTTAAAAAAGAACCCAGGTGTAGCTTGGGCATGGTAACAATAGATACTTACGCTAGCCCGAGCTTAGCTTGGGTGTGGTGTTCAATTTGTTAAAAAAACTATCACAGTTAAAACAATGGATTTAAAACAAAATGGGAATACATCAACAGTGTGATTATAAGAAAATAAATACTGTATTAATAATATGATTCTGTTAATCATCTTTAACAAATACAGACTTTTAAAATCATAGTAATATAGTTTTTTAACACTGCATCTTACTACTCATTCAGGCTATATGCTTATGTACTAATTATGCTAATAGGTTGAGCTTGAGAAAGGTTGAAATTAAAGGAAATGTATCTACATTTACATAGAGAGAGAGTGGAAAACCAGTCGGGTAAAACCTCCCTTACTTAGTACACCTGATCTGGATCGAATCATAATCTTTCTGTGATCAGCAGTCTAGTCTATTGCGAGAGTGACACCTTAGACTATGCGGCCATCGAAGCAAGTAGTTCTTCTCTGTTGTTTTATTCAACAACTGTATTTTGAGAGGTTGCTCACTTATAATCATCATCTTGTTGAGTGTTTGAAAATGTGTTTATTACTTGTGCCTTGTAGGCAAGGCCGTAGTCAGGATTTTTGTTTTTGGAGGAGGGGGGGTTCAACCCCCTCTCCCCCACCGAAATTTTATGAACGAAATATATATGGCTTTATTTATGGTTCAAACAATATCAACATTAAGGAACAAGTACAAACTAGGGGCCGTGTTACCATAAAAAGGGCTTCAGAGCATTTCTAGATGTTTTGAATATCTAGAATTTTATTTAGCCTTCGGCAGTTATAGTGTTATATTTCCATTTTAAAAAAACGCTTCAGATATTTTCTAGAGGTGTTTAATATCCAGAATTTTTCCTTGCATTCAGCAGTTTGGGGGCTATGTTACTATAAAAAAATACTTTAGAGAGCATCAAGAGGTGTTTAAATATATAGATTTTTCCTAGTCTCTGGCAGTTAGGGGGCTATGTTTCTGTTAAAAACCACTTTAAAGAGCTTCTGAAATTATTTAATATTCAGAATTTGTCCTAATCTCCCAGGGGGCTATGTTACCATAAAAAATACTTCAGATACTTTCTAGAGTTGTTTAAATATGTCAATTTTTCCCAGCCTACAGCAGTTAGGGGCTATGTTACCATAAAACACTTCAGATAGCTTCTATAACTGCTCATCATTTATAATCTTTTCTAGCCTCCGGTGATTGGGGGATGTGCCCCCTCCCACCTCCCCTGAAATTATTGATTGACTATCGCTTTGCTTGTAGGCATTTACTATGAATATTGTGTTAGGCAATAATAAACAAAACTATCAAAAGCTGAGTAATTTGTGAAAAATACACTATTATTTTATATTGGATAATGGATATTGTGTATTCAAGATATTATTTTAATGAGTTAGTATGATTAATAAAATAAATTAATAATAATGTGTTTAGTTATTGTTAGCAAAGGTTAATGTCGAGTACACAAAATCAACGTCTGAGACGAACATAGAATCTACAAATACACTTAGTGGGCTAAA
>CABFVX010000400.1:12780-24564 GCA_902151425.1 Timema shepardi
CCCCCAGTTTTCCCATGAGTCAATAAGAGAAAGGGTTTACTGAGCTGTATGCTTTCTCACGGTCATATGAGACGACGCCCCTTTCCCCTTCTAACTCTGCTAGGGTTCCATCTGCTTCAAACCCATTTGACGACTTCTTGTTTAGCTTACACTCTAAGCTTACTTCCTGTTTTATATTTTAAACATTTGTTATTTAAGAAAAAAAAGGTTGAAACTCTCACATATCTAGACCTACGAAAGCATAAATAAAATAATATTATATAACTTTACGAACAAACGAATAACATTCATGATTCAATAATAGTTATTTTTACTATATAAAGAAAAACTTCCTTTAGGGAATATTAACCGCAGCGGTGGTCACACGGACCAAGAATAAGTACCGTCTGGTTCAGTTTGCCGTGGCGAGGAGGCCGAGTTTCCCCATTCAGGTGTTCCAAGGTGGTTTCTCACTCTCTCACAATGCAAATGCAGGTACCCTTACTCTTACAGTCTGACTACTCGTGTTAATATGCGGACAGACAAAGGGCGGTAGACCCAATGAATGCACGTATTCTACAAGAAGTTACCCGTCAAGAGAGTGAAACTTTGGTTTTTTAAATTAATAACGAATCTTCCTCTACCAGGATCGCATACATAAATATACGTTTATAAGTATGTGAACTGAAGCTGTCGCATTTCATAAATAATAATAATACCTATAGAATAACACTAATAATAAAGTAAAATGTTATTGTAAGAAACTATTTTTGTATTTTCTAAAAAGATCTCTTCTACCAGAATCCTACTAGACATTCTGTTGTTTTGTTTATGTGTATAATGTGTACTAGAGGAAGTACCCGTTGATGTCCGGGAGAAATGTGTTTAGTTTAATGATGTACAGTAGCCCCGTGGAGTCTTTGGTGCTGAATGACAGCTCACGGCTGACTTCCGACAGTCAACATTTAGGTATATACCTAAATTTTGACCGTCAGAAGTGACAGCTGCTAAACACATGTTTTTGCAGATCATATGGTTCGGCGTAGGGATACATAATTTGGTCTGGTAACTTTTCAAAGCTTTTAGCTGTCAGCTGTGAGCTGTCAGTCAGCACCAAAGAAGCCATAAGGCTACTGTACGTGGAAAGTAAATTTATTAAGTCATTGCCTTTAAGCCGTGCGTTGCTCGTGACTCGACCTGGTTTTTAATTATAATTTAAAATAAATCTGATCGAAAATTTAAAATGCATAGTTCAAGATGCACACGTTCGTGCATAGGAACTATGTCTTTTTTTTAAACAAAATTTTAGACTGCATGTGGTAGATATCGCGCGATGCTCATAACAGACAAACACTTTTTCTTTTTTTAACACTCGTTTTATTACCCATTCGGGTAGTACGCTTATGTACTAATTCTGCTAATGGTTTTAGAGATTTATAAGGTTATATTTATAGGAAGTGTATCCGTATTTGTATGGAGGTAGAGTGGAAAACCATTATGGAAAAACCACCCTCAGTACACCCGACCGAAATTCTAACATCGACAGTCTAGTCTATTGTGAGAGTATCTTGATTTTATTAATACAGAAGAAGACTATGCTTGTCTACATGTAAGCTACGTACTTGTCTCGTATTTTTATATCCTTCGTAGATGATTAGGATAATCCTAACCGATGCAAGCCAAATTGACGGCTCTATTGGCAAATGTTATCCTCAGGACGACGACGACCGGTCACCCAAGCATCTAGAGAACCAAAATCCTGACGCGGGCGTGCGTGTTTTAATCCGACCTGGGGTTTGCCATCTCACGGCGCGAGGGCAGGGGTGGAGGTTCTACCCCAACTTCCTGCCCGGAGGAAAAAGGGAGAGGGTGAAGGAAACACGGGGAGGCTCGATCAATCTGGGACTCACGGCCCGCTAACTTTCTCATCAATGTGGAGTTCTCCCGACATGGCAGGCGGGAAGGTCCACAGGGAAAGGGGGGGATACACGGAAAAGGAAGTAACTTGGCGAGAAAACGGGAGAATATGAAGGACTGATGGTGAGGGTGTTAGGTGGTAAGGGGAGCTTGGGGCGGGGGCAAGGTGCCGGTGGGAGAATAGACACGATGTTCAAGTTTATGAACACTACTCTGCAGATGGTGACCTGGCGGTCTAGGGGTAAGGTGTCAGACCTTCAATCCTCGAACCAGGAATAGATTTATCTGATTGCCAAACCCTTCCTTCACCTCTGACAAGACATATTGTGAATGTGGGGAATGCCAGGCCTCCACCGTTGTTCGGATTCCATGTTAAATTGTAGGACCTCCATTTCAACTCACAATCACCCTACCATCCCACATTAGCGTAAGTGTGTAAAACGCGAACGGGTAGTAAGACGCGGTGATGATGATAATAATAATAATACTTTGCAGATGTCAACCTGACAAACAGAAACTGGCGTTAAGTTGCGAATTTGACCTATTAAGAATACACACTTTAAAAAAAATAATTGTTGATTGCCTAAAACAATGTTTTTCAAACTGTGGTTCATGGCGGCGTGGCAGGTGGGTCCACAGACGAAACCATAGGGGAAAATAAAATGTGAAAGAGCTAAAGCAGAAATGGCAATTGTTCGATCTCACGGAAGTTTTTAGTCGATCGGTTATTAAAAGTAGATTTTTTAACATCTTAAACCTGCAAATATAATCTATTGTTTTCAAATACTATTCGAGTGTGACCAAAATTACCTTGATCGTTTATAATCAGTAGTGTTATCAGAAATGTAAATGGTTTAATATGAAAATGTACGTTTTATTTACGCTATATATATGAGGAATTAGTATTTGAGGAAATATTTAATTTTAATAATAAATATAAGGTTTGTATTTTTTTTAAACACACTGATACAGATACACTTCCTATAAATATAACCTTCTAAATCCTTAAAAACCATTAGTAGAAACTGTGGTTAATCACAGGACCTTTGATAAGTTTACATGTCGATCGGGGCTTAAAAAAATTGCCGACCACTTGATAAAAATTACAAAATTGATATACTCCCAAGTTAACAATATTTTGTACCGCGTTTAGTGCGTATATGAAGCAACGTCGAATACAAATTATGTATTTTACAGCTTGATAAACACACACCTTAATAAAACTTACGGCTTCATCAAAGGGGGCAGGTAGGTAGAGTATTAATGTGGGTGGAGGTCTGTGTGCGCATATATTGCCAAGCAAGTGGTTCACCATTTGGAAAAATTAGAAAAACCTTGATCTTGAACTCTTAACTAATATGGTTAGTCCAAGATGAAGAGAAAGAGAGAGAGAGAGCTGCTCTAGTCAAATCTTAATATCATGTAGAAATGGTATATCCGAATAATTTGTAGTTTACAAAAATGTCACTACAACCGCAAAGATTTATTCAAAATTGCACTTGCAACAAACTTGATTCCACGGCCAAATTTCAATAAAGAAAACCTGAAGAGGAAGGTAATTAGTGAGCGAAACTTTAAATAATATATCATAAATCTATAAAACAGGAAACATAACAAAGAAAGTGTATTAAAACTTTAATTTTTAATGTAATATTTATTTCTCTTTACGAGACACCAACTACTGTATTCAAATAAGAAAACTGACGCATCATCCCTTTATTATCCTCCTCCCCTATAAAAAAAAAACCGTCAACTTGAACCGCGAGACTTGTTTTTTTGATACAGGCGAAGGGAGAGGCTCAAACATGCGTAAATACACCTCGCAAAGGGTTTGCTTCCCCACATTTTCTAGAAAAAAAAAGACAAAAGGAATCATCTCACTAAAACTACTAACTTCAAAATTTGAACGACTCTATAATTTACTCAAAGACTCTCAAAATCCTTCTGAATATGAGAGTAAAACAAGAAAACCCCTTTTTACTCCTTTAATTCACGAATAAATGCTCGTTCAAGAAAAGGGAAAACTCCCTCTTACCAGAAACTTCTTAACTGCAGGCTGAAGAAACTTTTGTTCAGTGAATGTCTCTCCGAGTCTAAATCATAAAGCAGTTTTCCGCGGAAAGATGATTAACATATAAATAGGATAAGAAGCGAAACACACCAACAAATAATTCTGATTTACGAGTCGACTATGACATTACAAATGAGTCTACTATGGTTGTAACATGCAAAATGCCAATAATAATCATTATTATTATTATCAAGCTCCAAAATAACTATTTTAGGCAGGTCTCCACTTTTTTTTAAAATTCCTGGCGTGTTGAAAATAGACTAAGTTATAATTAGTTCCATTCTTCTCCTACACTTTCATAATTTAGTATACTTAGGCCTAATTAAGCTGTTATATTGATCCAAAAACTTAAAACAATTTTGTACTAGAAAAAAAAGAAGTTTTCTGAAACTAAAGTGACAGAAATTAATACATTTTAAAGAACGCATCTCTGAGAGTAGTTGGATGTATAGGGACTATTACAAAGAATGAAGTAGTAGAGGCAAAGATGGTAGTATATACAGTAGCCCCATGTCTTCTTTGGTGCTGACTGACAGCTCACAGCTGACAGCTAAAAGCTTTGAAAAGCTACCAGACCAAATTATGTATCCCTACGCTGAACCATATAATCTGCAAAAACATGTGTTAAGCAGGTGTCACTTCTGACAGTCAAAATCTAGGTATATACCTAAATGCTGACTGTTAGAAGTCAGCTGTGAGCTGTCAGTCAGCACCAAAGAAACCATTGGTTTATGGATGTGAAGTGTGGGTTTGTCATGAGAAACACAAGAGTAAGGTGAATGCTGTTGGAATGAGATATCTAAGAAATGTATGTGGAAAAACTCGTATGGACAGAGTCAGAAATAAATAAGTGATGGAGTGCGGTTTTAAAGGTAATCCAATTGGTCAACGTGAAAGAAGCGACATACGCAGGTTTGGGCATGTTAGACGATGAATGTGGATCGAATGACGAAGCAAATATATGGAGATAGTGTGTGAATCAAAAGAAAGGGGTAGGCCATGTAAAAAATGGCTAAATACTGTAGACGAATGTTTTAAAAAGAGGAACATAAGGTATTTTCATTTACTGCAAATTTAAGGGTCTAAGGCACTAGAATAATCGAGACAAATTTTAAACATCAGAAACCAAGTGTATTTCTAAAATTACTGGCTGTGTCCGGTAGTAAAGAACAGTGGAAGAGAAAAATACAAAATGTCAATATAATTTGTTTTATGAGCCCCTTATTAAATTGCATAAACCGAGTAACTAATATCCATTCTACGCTCCTATGTCAGTTACCTGTCGTTTCCCGAGAATGTAGGTCTTGATAATCAACCAAAATGTATATTTTCCAACTTTTCAGGGTGGAAAGTTTCCCATTTTAAACTATGATTACAAGCCTATGTATGTATATATGTATGTATGTATGTATGTATGTATGTATGTATTTATGTATGTATGTATATATGTATGTGGTCATATAAAATAGTTGCGTGTTCATTCCAGTTAACAATAAACTCATGTACTATTAAATGTTTATTTATCCAAGAACCTAAGCACAACATATTGTGATTGGCAATACCTCACCAAACCCATTCCTAAACTAAAAGTGTAGGACAATATAACGATCTTATAATTTATGTAACATCATAAGATCATGCCAAATGTTTGATAGCTATATTAAAAAGTGACTTAAAAGAGATGAAAGAAAGCTAACGATTCACTAACTAAAGCATTAAAAAAGATTCTACCAAACATAAACGTTTAAGCAAGGACAAATCCAAAGGCCCACTAAGAGAACCAAACAAGAAACATACATTTGTGCAAAGACCACTCAAGTTCAAGGAACACAAGCAGGTTGTTGACACCACTAGATTCGTTTTTAAAAGTCATGACCTCTCCTCTCTACATTAGGCCTGCGTCTAATGAAGAACCTACACATGAAAGTGTGCAAACACACTTGCCGTAAAGACAATAGTACGATGAAGTACGCGCGGAGGAAGAGTTGGTTGAAGTCTAGCTCGCCCGGGATGAGAGCGGATGAGGAGAAAACACCTGAAGTTAAGACACGTGGAAGAAAAGTTGGTTGGATAGCTTGATTTTATTTGACAGGAACGTTAAGAAAATACAAACATATTTTTTTAGAGTCAATACCGATTATTATTACTATTACTATTATTAGCACCGCGTCTTACTAACCGTTCGGGCTATACGCACTTACGCTAATGTATAATGGTAGGGTGATTGTGAGATGAAATGGAGGACCTACCGTTTAACGTGGAATCCGAACCACGGTGGAGGCCTGGCAATCCCCACATTCACAAGATGTCTTGTCAGAGGTGGTCAATACTGATAATATTTTACTATGTTATTTGTGTTATTTTTTAAGTATTAATAATATCTATCAAAAGTGACAGTTGCGGATAACATTAGATGAGGTATGAATTTATGTTTAAATTATTTTATTTCCTTTAGTAACAACCAAAAAAATATTCTTCCAAGCGAAATCAGGTTATAATCTACCTTGGGTAAGAGGAGAGTAGATGAGAAAATACCTCACTAGAAAAGTATTATTCAATGAGGGTGACCTGGTGGTTTACGGGTAAGGTGTCAGACTTCTATGCTGCGGGTCCGGGGTTCAATCCTCGGTCCCGGCACAGATTTATCTGATTACCAAACCCTTCCTTCACCTCTGACAAGATATCTTGTGAATGTGGGGAATGCCAGGCCTCCACCGTGGTTCGGATTCCACGTTAAACTGTAGGTCCTCCATTTCATCTCACAATCACCCTACCATTACACGTTAGCGTAAGTGCGTATAACCCGAACGGGTAGTAAGACGCGGTGCTAATAATAATAATAATAATAATAATTCTTACTACATATTTAAGAGTCGATTCACTCGTCTCAGTGGCGTAGTTAGCTAACGCGCTAGTTTCGTGTTGAACAAGACTGCAGAGGACGGGTAGATCGAGGGTCGAATCTCGCTCGGGTGAACTGGGGGGAGGGGGGAGCAGAGGATCCTAAATGGTTTTCCACTCTCCCTCCACGCAAACGCGGGTTCGCTTCCTCTAAATTCAACCTTCAACTCCTAACTCATTACCCGCCTTGGTGGCGTAGTTGGCTAACGCGCTTGTCATGTTGAGCTCGACTGCTGAGGACGGGGAGATCGAGGTTCGAATCTCGGCCGGGTGAACTGGGGGTGGTTTTTCCTAAATGGCTTTCCACTCTCCCTTCACGCAAATGCGGGTTCACTTCCTCTAATTCAAGATTCCTAATCCATTAGAGTAATTAGTACAGTACTTAAAACGTATAACCCGAACGGGTAGTAAGACGCGATGCTAAATAATGAGTCGATTCAAGCAAAGGTTCGTCTGGAACGCAATTAAACGATAAGCATATAAATAAAACCCTAATGCAGGACAGAACAATGAAGCGCGAATCGGTCCTCTTTATTTGTAAAGAAAGAACGATTAAAATATAATATTTGTATCTAATTTCTAGAGCTGAGACAAGCCAAGTAACTAGTAGTAACTAGTAATCTGGATAGTCCCCACTATCCTTCCATGTTATACTTATCTTCCCTACAGGCAAATTCCAGAAAATGTACTCAAATTTAGCGTAAGTTGTGGATAACTAAAACAGAAAGTAACATATGTAGGATACAAAAAAATTCAAGTAGACTAAGAGTCAGTTTCATAATATGACTTGGGGTCAGTTTCGCTTAAGAAATTGACCCATTCCACTAAGGTATAGATAGGCGTCATCCTGTGTTTAGTATAGCACCACATTCGAGGCGTACTAAATTTAATTATAAAACTGACCCTGTAAATCCACCCCAGAGGAATTTGTAGTCCAAAGGTGGTCTTGGATCCTCCAGTTCCTATCCCGCTACAGTCCCCATCCAGTTACTATCTTTCTACAATCCTTCTCCAGTTCCTAAAGTATCCTACAGTCCCTCTCCAATGCGTAGCCTACAATTTCTTCTCTCCTGTTCGTATTTTTCAAGATGTAATTTCAACTTATCCAGTGGCGGACTCAAGGGAACGCGCGTCCTGGAAACCAAGTCCAAGTTCGTGGATAGAGGCTGCGGTGCACTGTTAGTATAGCGGCTGCTAGCCAATACTGGATGAGCGAACCCCCCCCCCCCCCTTCCCCCTTTTTTTCCAGGCCCCTGAGTATCACACCACCCCCTCTCACCTCCTTCTTTCTTTAGTGGGGCCNTTTCAGCATTATTCGCAGACCACTGAGCTAGCTCACACACACTTACGACCTCGTCTTTCTGAGTGTGGAGCAAATAAACAGCCCTCCACTCGTCAAGTATAAGTGGGATCGCGGTTGGAAAGTAGGTTTGATATACAATCATTTTCCTATCGATATTGACTAAATGTAACTGTATTACTTTTGTGTGACCATAGACAAACTAACAACAGGATAGATATTTGAACTATGACCTTCAGACATCACGTGCCGTCCGCGCTACCAACTAAGCTATCCAAGTTCTTCTCTTTGTGAGTTTGTCATTCAACTCTATAAAAGTCAACCTCGATGGTTTTGGGGGTGAAATGTTCGTGGGTTCAAACCCAGCCGAGTTCCAACAGGTTTATCCTGAACGATAAAAATCCGTAACACAACTTCCTTTGGAAGGGAAGTCAAGCTGTTGGTCCCATGTCAATTGTGGTATGTAAAATAACCCTGGAAGATAAGCGAAATACCTTACCGGCAAAATTAGTACCTTTCGAGCTCACTAATAGAAATTATCCTGTGCTTAAATAATAAGTTAGTTCAGGAAATGCACGTTAAATACCTCAAACAAATAAATAATAATTAAATAAACCAGGGTTAAAATCTCTATACAAGTGCTAGTTTTTTATATTTACACAATCCATCACTGTGTCATCTGAAAAAAAAAGTGTATTGGAATATAATATTGTCTCCTATTGTTTTATCAACATTTTATTGGATATATTAAAATTGTCTCTCTTAACATAATATGAACCCACCACGGTGGCGTAGTTTGCTAACGCGCTAGTTGCGTATCGATCCTGACTAACGAGGATAGGGAAATATAGGTTCGAATATCGGTCGGGTGAACTGGGGATAGTTTTTCTTAAATGGTTTTCCACTCTTCCTCCACGAAAATGCGGGTTCACTTTCTCTAAATCCAACCTTCTCAATTCCTGACCTATTAGCATAATTAGTACATAAGCGTATAACCCGAACGGGTAGTCAGATATTAAATAACTTATATTGCTTTGAGGTATGAATACTATTATTATTATTACTATTATTATTATTATTATTATTATTAAAGTAGCCTTAATAGCTTGTTTTTAAAATGTTAGCTTCTGTCCAATTTCTATTGAAAGGGCCTTATCTGACAGACGTACTAAATATACTTTTACGTATTCGTGCAATAAGTCGTGTAAAATGCAGTTCTCACTTTTGATAGATATTATAAATACATATAAAATATCAATTATTGGGTAAAAATATGTATTTTATAAAGGGATCTTCCTTTGAAATTTAAACTTTACATAGCTTCCTGCCGCGTTTCCACTACAAAAGTTTTTTTAGCACCGCGTCTTACTACCCGTTTAGGTTACACGCCTATATACTAATTACGCCACTGAGTTAGGGATGAGGAAGGTTAAATTTAGAAGGTTTGTACCTACATCTGCGTGGGGGGTGAGTGCAAAACATTTAGTAAAAACTACTCCCAGCAAACCCGACCGGGATTCGAGTCCAGATCTCCCTGTCATCGGTATCAAAGTCTCACACGAGATTGACGCCTAATACTATACTGCCACCGAAGCAGGTAAGATACAAATAAACTATAACATTACAAATTACTTTACTACGTGTGAAAGAACAAGATCACAAAAAACAAGAGGTCGGCTCTAAACTCAAGCAAATGTCGTATTTCCAATGAGTTACAGAAAAGGTCAAGCCGGTACAAATGAGAAACATCATTAAATTCACGAGGAGATGCTTGCATTACAGCATAATTTTTTTTTATTAAAGTAATTTCATTACTGTACCGTATTTGAGGTCAGTGAGACAGTGAAAGGTTACTCTATTTTTTCAGCCAGATACATACAATATTACAATTATTCTGTAATAATATAGTTAGTAAAATAAGGAGGCAATTTACTAACAAATTTTTTAAGGTAAGTCTTACAATTTGGCTTAAGCTACAAGCTAGTTTTTTTTAAATAGAGCACATATTTTATTTTAGCTAAAAAAAATAGAGGTATCACTATAATGTAGGCCTATATATACATGCAGAATCAAGAATATTTGGATAATTAGACCCCAGATAGAAAAAAATCAGAAGTTAGCTTGCAAGCTTTACCAACCGTGCAGACACTATTGTACATGTTAGTAAAGATAGTGCCAGCATTTTCGCATAGAGGGTGTCATGTGGTCCGCACAAAGAACCCTCCGGTCGTTAATCTCAGTTGTCTAGAGAGGAGCCACTACTACTTTATTCAAGTAGCTCCTCAATTGTCCTCAAGAGGCTGAGTTGACCCCATTCCAGACTCAGTGCTTCCCAAAAAATCTGGAAGCTCCGGGGATTGAACCCAGGACCCCAGGATCAGTAGCCAGGAATTCTGGTTCAAGTTAAAAAAGTACTAATCAAGTTGGTGACTAAACTAACGGATAAATTAACGTGACACCGTTTCAATGTATAATAAACTACATGGCGGTATGTCATAATCAGAAGTTAAAAAATGAACATTATTACTTATAAAAATAAGTTTTTCTTGTCATAAAATTCTTCGCTTAGTTTGAATTTTAATTAATCCTGTGTTTGTACGTTTGAAGATTAATACATTTAAAATATTAATATAGATGTTAAGCAGGAAATAAGGTTTTAGCAACTATAGCCAGTTTACGTACATTTTCACAATCTATTGGTATGTTACCGCTCCTTTCTCTACCAGTAAAAAATGAAAATGTATCTATACTTTACTTGTATCGATAATTTTCTTTCGATACTAGTACGGCATCGTTATTTTTCTTCTGATACTTCTTTTAATGATAATAGTATCGATACTTTTCTTTCGATACCATATATCTACCATCAGAAGAGGTTCCTCGCCTTAAAGCAACGTCTGTGAACTCGCCACCCAGTTTACTCCGGGGAGTGAATCATGAAAGAAAATACGGCCAAATGTTTATTTATGGAATGAATGGGTTCTCTATTTGAGGCAAATATCTAATTGAAAGTCCACCAGGAGGATTAAAAGGGTAGGAGGGGGAGGCCAATGGCATCTTGTGGGATTCCTTTACACGTAAAATAATTGAGCTAACGTTTGTGCTTGCTTAGTATTTACTAATACGTACACTTCGTCCACCCTTAAAAGTAGCAGTCATGTAGCCTATATTGCATCGTTATGGAACCATGCAATGGCCTTATTTGATAACGAATAGCATTATGAAAGTTATTTTATCCTACCAGAATTTTACTATATTGTAGAATTCTGATAGGAAAAAAGGACTTCCAGGTGGTTATTCGTAAGAAAATCGGAATATTTATCCCACGTAGGTACATTACCTTAAACGAAGGTTACATGGAAAAGATAAAACGCTTCATTACATTACTAAGTTACATTATTATTATTCTCTTATCTTTTTATACAATGCTAGCCTGGTAAGGAAAATCCGTAAAAATGAATGACCAAAAGTTACCTTTTAGCCAGTGATGGATTAAAAAAAATTTCACCCCTAGACATAATTATAATATGCACCCCCGCCCCATTTTTTCAGGAGTTTTAGGAGGTCTCTGAGGAAATAGATGTGTGTGTGTGTGTGTGTGTGAGGGGGGGGGGGG
>CABFVX010000400.1:24927-55132 GCA_902151425.1 Timema shepardi
CAAAGAAGAGGGAGGGGGGGGGGCGGCTAGGGAAAACTGCTCTTTTTTGCTCCCCCCTCTGGGCAACCTTGGATAACTGTGTCGTCGTTTGTATGAGAGTGTAGTAGTGTGTAACACACGAGTGAAGGGGTGACGTGTCCCAACAGCGGCTGAAAAACGCCACGCCCCATATCGGCACGCTGACTCACCCGAGAGCTACCGTTGACCTCTAGCGCAGGATGTAATTCAGTTATGGAACCGGCACCACCCCATTATTGAAGCGTAGTTACAGTTTCATGTTCGTGAGCGAAGCTTCCAGTAAGAGCGGTTTAAGCTATATTTTTACTGTACAAATCTGGTTACAGAATGTGTCCATATTTTCAATTTAGGAGACAGTATCACACCACGGGTAGCACCCAAGTTGTATAAAACAGTTCGAACCAAACGACGCATCGAGGTGTGGTTCTCTGTGATCTACTTATTAAAAAAACATACACAGTAGAATTGAAACCGGTAAATCCACTATACGAGGTTCTAAATGACCCAACAAAATTTAAAAGTATCATTTTATTAGTTTTGTCCAATTTTCCAGTGACGAAGAGGTTGGGGTTTGAATCGCGGACGAGTATATTGAGGTAGTTTTTACCAATTGGTTACTACCCTTCCTCCCTCCACGCAAATGCGGGTACATCTTACTCAACCTTACCCCATAAGAGTAAATATTACGATGAGTCGGGNTAAAAGTTGTTTGTACGCCTAATAAGAATGACTAGAGATACCAGTGTTTAATTCCGACTGGCTTAAGTGTAAGTATTTTATCAATATGGGTTTTCAAATGGTACAATTCTCTAACACCTTGCTTATCCTATTCTCAAGGACCAGATAATAAAGCGCCGTCATGTAGCCGAGACTCTACAATAATAATAATAATATTTAGCACCACGTCTTACTACCCGTTCGGTTTATACGCTTTAGGTACTAATTACGCTAATGAATTAGGAATTGGGAAGGTTGAGTTAGAGGAAACGAACACGCATTTGCGTGGAGGGAGAGTGGAAAACCATTTAGGAAAAACCACCCCCAGTTCACCCGGCCGAGATTCGAACCTCGATCTCCCCGTCCTCAGCAGTCGAGCTCAACACGACAAGCGCGTTAGCCAACTACGCCACCAAGGCGGGTGAGACTCTTAAGTCAGCCTTCCCTATTTAACCTGAATCGCTTGCTATTAGTACACTGTAGGATTGGTAGACTCCCAAGACTTTACTATACTCCATGATCATCATTAAATGAATAATGTTTTTTTTAAGTCGTTGGGAGAGAATTAGCTTACGTGGAAATTCGACCAATAATATAAAATTATATTTGCATACTTTGTTCTCAAACAAACAAAGTTATAATTTCATACACGTCTCATCACCTGGACCGTCAGAGTCAAGATCATCTCAACCATAGTGTATAACCTATTAACGGTCCCCAGTTCAAATACCAGCTGGGTGGTTCAAAGTCTATTACAACCAGCTCAAGAGGAATTTATCAACAACGTGAGTATTGAATTTTTTGTATGTTTTGTACCATGCAGTGAAGGTTTGTAGTTTAAAAATTAACTTTAGCAATTGAGTTTACATTAAGTCTTTCGGCGTGCTGTCAATTTTTTTTAGAAGCCAAAATAAAAATAAAGTTTTCACCCTCACGTACAAGAAAAAGAACGAGGGTTTTCAAAAAAGCGGGCTTTATTTAGCTATCCCCAACCCCCACTATAACTTTAATTAGCTTCTACTGTGCTAACAGGCGGCGCCTTTAACGACAATTCCATAAAGGCGCAAGTGAATACAAGTGTAATTAGAAGAATATTAACATCACAGAGCGATTCCCAAAATCAGCCGCCCTTAAAAGGGAAGAGGGAGAGAAGGAATAAAAATGATTTCTTTAGTCTAAAGCTATTCCCAGCACACCCGTTCCCCCAACCCCTTTTTTAAAAAGAGAATTATAGGAGCTGTTCCTCACACAACATTCCTCTTTTCTTTATGGATATGAAGCGTAAGCCCTGCGCGCAATATCCACTGCCAGAAAATCGCGAACCAAATTGCGGTGATGGCCAACTTTGATGGTGATGGTTGTGTCGACAGGTGCCACTAATGCCTCCCACATTCAAGCCGAGGATAATATGCGTTACAAGATTATATTCGGGGAACCTTCTAAATTATAGACTGACTATATCTTCTCTTAATTATAGATTTACTACATCTTATCTAAAGTGGAAATATAATTTTTGCCAGCATAGAAGGGTATGTGGATCAATGGTCAGACTCGTCTAATCTAGTCCGGTTTGCCAGTAACGCAAAGGTCAAGCCGGAATTGCGTCCGGGTGAAATTAAGTTTTTATTTTCATAAATAGGTTACATCACATCCACGCAAATATGGGTACATGTTCTCAAAATTATACCTTATCTTTTTCCTATCGATTGGCTGAATTTGGTCACGTGACCACGCCCCCTCGCTGATTGGTTGATGGTTTCCCTTTCCCCTCCTCGTGAACCCCTTTCCAGTGTTCTAAACTTTTTTATTCTTGTCTCAATTGTTTTTTATTTGTGCTCATTGCTTTTTAATATGTGCTCAATGGTTATTTATGTATGCTCATTGATTTTTTATTTATGCTAATTGGTTATTTATTCAGTGTTTTTTATATCTGGGTAGGATTGGAACGGGGCGTTGGGAGTTTTTAATTTATTGGCGTGTAGTCCACGGCGCCTGGCGCTCCTCCCACGACATCGCTAGTGAGCGCTGGGAGCATCTTCTCTGGCCAGCCATTTAGCGAAGTGTGACCACCGAGCAATTGACAGAGTATCACGGCCGTAAGACCCCTTTCACTTTTCCTTCACTTCCCATCCTCCTTACATCGCCACGGCACAGAACGAAGTTACACTGACTGATCCCTCTCACAATGCTCTGTTGGACTGCCTTTCACTTCACCCCCCACCTCCCAAGGCCACTTGGTGCATAGGTCATGGCCTTCTGGAGGCCGCAGGTTCATATGTGCTTTCTAAATGCACACTCTGGGACAAAGGATTTGATTTACCCCCGCCATGAGCCTGACATTTAGACGGGGTGCACACCGGGATTCAAACCTCGATATCTTTAGCACAGCTAGTGTGTTAGAACGGCCGTAATTCCTGCACCCTTCCTCCCACTATTTTGCCTGTCAACCAGGTACAAATGTGTACCCTCATTTGCTTCAAACGTCGATCACGCTAGTCACCGGCCATCTAGTGACGCCTTAGACTATGCGATCATCGATGAAAGTGTACAAAATCATTGCTACCCAAGGATCGGCGTCAGTACACACGCACGTCAGGGATTCGAGCTAAGCTCTTCAGGTAAGCGTGAGATAAGAGCTAATTTTGACCAGGCAAAATGTGTAACAGTACTTTCCAGGGATTGGAGTGTGAAGTAATTAGCGTTTGTTGCCCTCTAAGGGACTTGAACCCCAATCGTCTTATGTCACAGAGTGAGATGTGTACCCACATTTGCGCGTCATTGATAAATGAACACGACCGACGGTCCTTCATGATATATAGGATCCCTCAGATTAGCCCGATATTTAGACGACATGCCCACTTGCACCGGGGTGAGAATTGGGAAAGTATAACAATATCTTCTGCAACTGCGAGGATTCCTGAGCGTGCAACATTAAGTACGTTCACCTTGTTTGAGGTCATTTGACCGTGCACTTAAAGTAGCTTAAAACTTTCTTACTCTGTACAAGTGGTAGAGATTAGATCTTAAAGGTGGGAAAACTCTATTAACCTGCTACATGGGTAGACAGTTGTTAAGTATTGTAAAATTGAAAATACACACGCACACGAACTCAACACATTTTATCACAGCGTCTTACTACCCGTGCGGGTTATACGCTTAAGTACTAATTACGCTAATGGGTTAGGAATTGGGAAGTTTGAGCCGGCATTTGCGTGGAGGGAGAGTGGAAAACACCTCTAGTCTACCCGAATGAGATTCGAACCTCGAACTCCCCCGTCCTCGACAGTCTGGCTCTACACGAAAAAAGAGCAACAGCCAAATACACTTTTACAAAAATTCATAAGCAATATTAAATACAATTTTAGATATCATTTAATGCTATAAATTATATTTTGTTGACATAATTAATAATATTCACACCAAACAAATTAGTCACTTAAACCTCAAGCCAAAATGAGAGTAAGTGTACCTTCAGTGCTCTTTTTTTTTATCATTACAAGTTTATTTCCTCCCTCTCTTGAAAGGTAAACCATCCGACATCCGACAGAGATTCAAATCTCGAGTTTCCGTCTAGAAGAAATGTACAAAAAACTGCCTGGAGGATGAGTGGAAAAATACCCCCAGTACACCCGACCAGGATACGAACTTTGATCTCCCTCAGTCCTAGACAGTATATTTCAACATGAAACTAGACGGTAGCTATCTACTTCACCGAAATAACATTAGTTGATAGTAAAATGCATATCTTTCTTAAAACCGATAAAAATAATCCACATCGTACATAATGTGACCAGTTACAGGTGACTTTTTAGATCTCTTGACCAATGACAAGAGACACTCGATATAAACTTTGATATTGGAAAAGGATCTATATAACAATCACTTACTTTTTAATTAAAAGTTTACGCGTCAAAGGCTATCAATTTTACTTAGATATTTAGTTTTCACTGTGTAATTTGAATAAAAAATTATATTTTCCACCTTCGTGCACCGAAGAGAACTTTAAAACGATCACCCTTCCTAGATACCTCTCTATTCATTACAACAAACCAATTAAGTAACGATTGAGCTGCTATTATTCTTAAACAAAGATAATTATTGTATTTAACAATATACAGTTTTACACAAATCGTGGTTTCCGTGGTTATGTAAACAAATAATATTTGTACAGATGAACCACTGATTACATAGAAAGAAGGAAAGGATGGAAAATTCCCGGAGCTTACAGGGGGAGGGGTGAGCATGTGAACTGCTTGTCTAAAGCTTTATTAACTCATTCTTCATGTCACAATATTGGTGGAAGGGTATTGATCTCCTCCAATTCAGAGTGAGGCGCCTGCTGGATATAGGAGGCGGCATACTTTTCCTTGGGCCATCCTGTATAAGACAGGAAAATAAACCACATATTTCTACAAGAAGTTATATTTAGTTGAACGTGTGTATAAATATCTCAACAGCTATAATCTACCAAAAGATAGTCTGGAATTAAAGATAAAATATCCTGGACTATTGTAACATTAATAAGAGAAACTAGACCTCGACGTGAACTCCAAGGCCCATCTTGTGTGTTCTCACTTGACCTTTCATTTAATAAGTTCTCATTAAGAAGCAAGGTTTTTAAACGAGCATGCGCGCGTTTATGGAAATCGCGTCCGACTTTGTTAATAGGGGTTTAAATTAATGCAAACATGATGCTTTGGAAATTAATAAGACCTAATTTTTGAAGAATTAGAAGGTACACATCAAGAAAATCAATTATAAATGATGACATTGAAAATATGATATTATGTAAGTAAGTTAGATAAAAAAGATGAAAACAAAGAAAACATGAGTGAAGGAACATTTCACTGACTTATGTGAACCGGGTTTCCCCCCCTTATTGACGATATAATAGTTTATATAAAAACATTAAAATAACTAATCCAACTGTCAGATAAATAAACAATCATTTATATTTCAGATATGGTGTACAATAGATATATCAGAAGTATAAAATATTAATTTATGTCAGAAATATAAAAGAATAAGTTTTAACTCTTGAAAAAGGGAAGTAGATAACATGTATTTCCAAGCGAAATATAGACCTACTGTTTTTCCTATAAATAAGATTATACTAAAAATAATTTTGGCACCGCGTCTTACTATCTGTTCGTATTATAAATATATGTACCAACTACGCCCCGAAGTCGCACGAGTAACAGCGTAAAGTCCTCTAGGAAACGCCATCAGTACATCCAACCGGGATTCGAGTCCCGCCTGATCTGTC
This sequence comes from Timema shepardi, assembly GCA_902151425.1. Classification (NCBI taxonomy): domain Eukaryota; kingdom Metazoa; phylum Arthropoda; class Insecta; order Phasmatodea; family Timematidae; genus Timema; species Timema shepardi. Next base: position 30,929 of record CABFVX010000400.1, read on the forward strand.
CGTTATTAGCAGTCTAGTCCAGTGTTTCTCAAAGTGTGATCCCCGAGGTTCGTACAGGGAATCCATGACAGCTTTATATATATAATAAAATGTTAATATATATATATGTATATTATAAAATGTTAAATGAAAGGGTAAATTGCTGATATCTACTAAACGTAATGGAGATGCCTTTCCGTATTGAATCCCGGCGAGAAAATGAGGCTAAAAAGAGAGGGGTTAGCCACGACCCTTGTGCCCAAATCTTTGCGAGTAGAATTTGGAAATTAACTTATACATTAGTTTGCTCGTACGCCAGCACAAAGCACTGCCAGAAAAAACACAAACATTTGATGCCATTTCCAACAACTTGTTTGTGCGTGCAAACTTTTTATTTGTGCTATTTGTGGAATGAAAAAATGTGAAATGAAATAGTCTTAGTGGTGAATGAGATTAAAGTAGATCGTCACTAAAAATGGTACATGTGTCAATGATATCTTAAAATCACACAAGCAGTTCCATTATTCACACAAATTATCAGTAATTATATAATAATACACAACATATTTGTTCTTAATTTTTATTGTAATTCTTTTTTATATTAATTAAAAAAATAGTATGTCTAAATATGTACAAATATAATATCTACTTTTATTTTATTTTCCTTTTTTATTGTAAATATAATTACATTAAAATATATTACTAATTTTTCGCTATAACATAAAAAATTATAATCATAAATTTATGGTATCATTTATCCTACATTAAGGGCCCACGAATCAGCTATAACCTAGTTAGGGAGTTCACGTGACTAAGAAAATTGAGAACCACTGGCTAGTCTAGTTAGACCATACAGCTACCGAAGCGGGTAACAATAGCAATATTAATAATTAATTATTATTATTACTATTATTGACAGGAAATACGATAAAAATTTAAACAAAACGCGGAAGGAATGTGGCTATTTCGACTAAATAATTGATAGTCCCCGAAATAAAACTTCTTAAAACCCAGACTGATGCTGTCCCCAATTTGTTAGTAATGGAATCAAATTTGAAATTTGTATGTATTATATTATGTTAAAACCAGGTCAATTGCTACAAATGTTAATGTAAATTCATACCAATGATGGCCAACGACTCAAACTTTGTTTTTCTTTACGTTTGGCTTTAACTGTACTTAAGAGTTACGTTTGTTTACAAAGCGGTTGTGTCCTACCCAAAACACATAATTTATTGCTGCTGTGAACATATATCAAAATAAAAAATGACTAGGGTGTATTATGTACTATTTAAATCGTTGCCACATTCTTCGCTTCCCTTCCTCCCCCCACCCAATGGTTTAAAAATAGATGTCCCCTAAAACGCGAATAGATAAATAAAATTAATAATATTCACCTTTTAATAGGGCAAAACCATTCACAAATAATCTTTCTCTATGGGCTCAGCTAGGATCGAACAGGAGCTAATAATATTCCACAAGCGGGTTCTTCATCCACGACGACAAGCTGTGGAAAGTATTGAGCACCCCTCCCCCTCACCAAGATAGAAGGCCCAAGAGGTAGCAGCAGAATGCAGTCAGTCCAAGTTTCTACCAGTCTTTATATGAACCTCAAGGTCAGCGATGAATCGAGTTTCCACCTTGTCATTGCCCACCTTGAGAGGGCGGGGAGGGGGGAGGGATGAGATTATAAAAAGAGGCCGCGTGTGAACAAGAAGGTTGTGACGTTAGCTGGCTCTTGGCGCACTGTCAGGATGCAAAATATAAAATGTTCACATCGAGGCGATAAGAATATTCCTTGAATAAAATTGGGTTACTTGCCAAATAAAGCACAAATGCGTCTCACTAAGCGTCCGGCTTAAATACAATTAATTAAACTAATGAGTTGGCTTGAGCAAGGTAGGATTTAAAGAAATTGTATATTACAGAGTAGTGTAAATAACAAATGTTGGTGTCTAAACATAACACTTTTCCACGAGGTTCAAATAGCCCGATTTAATGGTTAATATAAGAGTCTACTAAGATTCAGGTAGAAAGTCTGCCATTTACAAAAAAATATACTAAAACTACTTTCATATATGTATACGTTGAGACATATGATATGCAGCAGTTACTTTTGATAGAGACCATCATATACCTATAAAATTACACTAATAATATAGTAAAATGTTAACAAGATTGACGTTTTAAAAACTGACAGCGCACATTAGTACAAACAAACACTTTTTTATTACGCCATTGAAATAATCACCCGTATCGGTGGACACGTGGTCTAACGCGTCACAATGGTGTGTAACTGAATTGCCAGTTAACCACCAATACCAAATCTCGCTATTTTATATAAATAAAGTAATTTTTTAAATTTTTCAAAGTAATCTACTTATACGTCGACAATTTCCATAGCCAATTCCAATAGCCTATTATTTAAAGAAATTGTGGAAATAAAACGTTAGTGCCCAGAGTACTTCATAAACTTATATTCCATTCACGGTAGGAATTACTCTCTGAAAGGTCTTTTTACCTAGCAATATCCTACTATCTAATAGATTTCTGGCAGGGAAAAAGGCCTTTCAGAAAACAATTCCTACGGTGAACAGACTTTAGGTATTATTTTGAGCTGAACACTCAAATTCATAATCACATGAGTGACCCATAGCAGGTGACACTCACTGTCAAATGGGCGTAGTTGTTTCGGGCAACGGTTACATACAGTACAACAACCCGTTTTTGCTAACAGTATAATAATAATAATAATGATAATATTTAGCACCGCGTCTTACTACCCGTTCGGGTTATACGCTTTAAGTACTAATTACCCTAATGGATTAGGACTTGGAAAAGTTGGGTTAGAGGAAGTGAACCCGCATTTGCGTGGAGGGAGAGTGGAAAACCATTTAGGAAAAACCACCCCCAGTTCACCCGACCGAGATTCGAACCTCGATCTCCCCGTCCTCAGCAGTCGAGCTCAACACGACAAGCGCGTTAGCCAACTACGCCACAGAGGCGGGTTGCTAACAGTAGATCAGCTGAAATGTTCACATATGGTCAGGTCTTTCGATCAGCCCCTGTGAACACCCTCTTCCCCTTCTAAACATCTCAAACCAAATGTCGTTAGCACTTAAGGCCTATTCTACACTAGCGGTTAAAACGCTTGCAACCGCGCCTTTGAATGAAATCCTTGTAATCAAGTTAGGAAAAAAATATAAGTTTTTTCGCAAGTTTTAAAATTAGTGGTCCTGTTGAGAGACGGTTTAATAATGTAGGGTGAGTCCAACGTCTCTTTTGACGAGGTTTTTTTTTTAAAAAGAGAAAGGGAGTTTCTTCCAACAAGATAAGTCCCGCAATACAGCCGGCCTGTACAATGTCAATTTTTTAACCATTCTGCACAAGTGGAAGCAACAACCGCTAGTGTAGAATCAGTAGCGTTTTGAGTCAGGTGTAAATTCAAGATTTTGGGGGCGTAGGCTAGCAGCAAAACCATCACGTTTTAACCGCTAGTGTGGAATCGGCCTTAGTCTTCAAATCATTCACGCAAAAACGCCACGAGTCATCCAAGCACGACGCGTCTCAAGGGCGATTTATGCAAACTGACGTAGGACGTATGAGGGGAAAATTTAACATATACAATGAGGTTTAGGTGGCCGTGACGTGTGTGCGGTTGAGATGTGTATAACTTGAAAACGGCTTAGGTCTTCAGATTTAGCAACCACAATAGACAACTTTTTTTTGTACTATTTGTTGGGTTTTTTCAGTTGCATTTAAATAAACGTTCGCGGGTGTATATTAATTTACGCTATTGAAGTAAGGAAGGCATAGTTTAGAAACTATGTCCACAATTTGCGTTGCACAAGCGTGGGAAAGGAAAACTACCCTCGGTACACCAGACCGGGATTCGAAACCCGATATCACCGTAACCGTCAATCCGGTCCAAGATGATAGTGGCGCGTTAGACCATGCAACCACCGATGCGGGTAAATTCACAGTTCTAACCTATTATATGTAATTGTATAGTCTATATTAGAGGCTAACACTTAAATACTGTACAATTGAGGGTGGGAGGAGGATAATAGAAATGAATTGAAATGAAATGTGGCTACATTCACGTTGGATTGGGGAAACCATTTAGACAAGGCTAACTCTTGATACACCCAGTCGGGATTCGAACCCAACCCTCCCCATCACTTGCAAACCAGACGACGAACTTTACGTTCGAACTACATGGCCAAAGATAAAAATAATAAATATAAGATTTAATCCTAGTTGGAAACAAGGTGCTTAGGAAGGTATTTGGTTCAAAGAGGAACGAGGCTACTGGAGAGTAGAGATGGTTGCATGAGTTTAATATCCTGTACTTATACCTCGTTAGGATAATAGTGTCTCATAGATTACGGTGGGCAGAACATGCAACGCGAATGGGAGAATCTAGAACCATGTTCAGAGTAATGGCGGGTAGACGCAGATGGGAAGATAAAATTAGAATATACCTCAAAGAGATGAGGTATAATGAGGTGGAATAGATATAACTAGCTCAGGATAGGCATAGTTTGCGTACTTTTGTAAGTGCAGTAATAAACTTTCGAAATCCTAATACTACGAGTAATTAAGTACCTATCACATCACTATAGATGAATTTAATTTAAAATTTTTGCCAACAAAATCAATTTGAATGATATCATATCTAGCCACTTGATATTTCAATAAATTTTTAATTTGTGTCAATCTTGCCCCCTGATCCCTATCCGCCAGAGGCAATCCTAGTTTCTACTCAAATCCTTCAAATAAAGAAGGAGCTGATTGCTAACTATGGTAATAGTTTTGAAGAATTTATTTTTCTATTTAAACCTTTCCTTTCCACTTTCATCTATGTAGCTTTGGGTCGAGGGACTGATTTCTCCGACAACATTGTAGGGAGGAACGAGCCGAGGAAGATGGTAAAACATTTTGTATCGTTTGTTACAGTTTAGCAGTATATTATGAATCAAGAGTTACAACAGCGCGTTTGTATACTGGGTTATTTATTTTTTATAGAAACAAAGTGTACATGCATTACATCTATCCGCAGAAAAAGTGCCCCCCCCCCCGCAGATGTATAACTAACTATTATTATTATTATTATTATTATGTCTTACTACCCGTTCGGGTTATACGCGCTTACGCTAATCTGTAATGGTAGGGTGATTGTGAGATGAAATGAAGGACCTACAGTTTAACGTGGAATCCGAACCACGGTGGAGGCCTGGCATTCCCCACATTCACAAGATGTCTTGCTTGTCAGAGGTGAAGTAAGGGTATGGTAATCAGATTAATCTGTGCCGGGACCGAGGATTGAACCCCGGCCGCCAGCACAGAAGTCGGACACCTTACCCCTAGACCACCAGGTCACCTTATAACTAGTTATCAACAAGTAATAAATTTAAAATTAAACAACTTGGCAAAGCATCAACTAATATTCCACTGTGATCAAATCAAAAGTTTTGTATTATTTTAGATAGAATTATATAAAGTATAACTCCATGGAGGTACATACTAAATGATAAGAGTTTATTATTCGTTTGTTTTTACATTTAATAGGTCAAGATGTTGAACTCTTGAACAATTTATCTCAACAATTTAGAAATCAAAACAAATTGCTACAATTTCAGAAAAGGCCTTCCTTTGTGATACTATTATTGATGGCTTGCACTAGACCCTAAAGGAGTCAATAGAGCCATCCATGTCAATACGATGATCAGTGTCAGATTGCTCAACGAGAGAGCAATTACTGCGATCATTAGTTTATCAAGAGGTCACATCTTGTCAAAAATACACTCGTACGCGAGTTGGTTGGCGCCCAAGAACTGCCACAGGGTGCGTGACCTTCCTGTCATACCATTCAAGTCGTCCGATTGCAAAATCTTCTCTGGTGTTTTTCCAACAAACTTGAATATTAACAACAAAGTCACCGCGTATAGTCCAAACGGGTAGTAAGACGCAGTGCTAGGGGAAAAAAAAGGATCACTTGTTCCATTGTAATTTGATTGGGTGGGAATACTGTTCGACGACAGTCCTCCACGAATCATGACTCTTAAATGTCATTTTACCTGAAAAATAAACAGTAGGACACAATCGAACAAACTTTATCATATTGTTTGTAATAGCTTCAAAGATAATTTTCAAAAATAGGTTTTAGGTAAACGTCCCTTAATTATGTTTTCCTCATAAAATAAAAACAAACACTTCATCTTGTTGATCACAAACCCTCATATACGTATATAAACCAAACTATTAAAATATATTTAATAAAATTCAAATTTGAGTATTTGCTCACTAACCTAAAATTATTTATCTGTAAAAATAAAAAGTATTCTTATTTATCATGAAAACTACACCCATATTTAATTTAATCTTCAAGGTAAATTTAAAAACAAATCAAATTTCTATAATTAGCCGTGCGTGAACTACCCTTAAATAATTTATGTATAATTATTGATCATGTAAAATAGTTCACAGATAGCAATTTTGAGCCAAATCGTTAGAACTGTTTGTAAAATATTTCAAGTTTTTGAAAAATTAAACATTAGTTAACTAAATGAGTTTTTGCCCTAAAAATCCATATACGGTTTATTTGTCATACCACTTAATAGCCAGCTATATATTAAACAAAATTGTTAGATTTTCGAAATATTTTGCATTTTCAAAAATTGTTTATCAATAAGCTACCCTTCAACGAATTTTTGCTCAAAAACTAATGATACAGTGCTATTGGTCATGTCAAACAAATCGTGGATATTAATTTTAAATTTGGAATTTTAAAAAAATCACTCATCAGTTAAAACCTATTAATCTGAGGGCTAGGGTCAAAATCAAAAAAGTTCCTAGGTTTAATCCCTATACAATTTAAATATCGAGTTTGAACAGAATCCATAGAACCGTTTCAGATCCGTGGACAGAGACAGATTGACAGAGACAGGGGGGAGGGACATACAAAAAGACAAAGACGTGGGTATACACATAATTGGAAAAGCCACTTGTTTAAGTTCGTGTCCATATAAAAAGTAAAGATGTCATATTCCCAAGATAGATTTTTTCATGATCACAATACTTTTTCTTAATATGAGAAAGTAAAAACCATACGATACTTGTCAAAGTCTGTCGAATAACACCTGGTATATTTTATTTCCTTTATTAACAACAAGTTTTGTTTGGTTTGCCGGTGACCCTTAACATAGCGGTTCGAATCCCTGACGGGTGTATTGAGGTAGAGTCATCGCGTAGTTTGAACGTTCTCTCTTCATTTATATAGTTTTTGGTCAAATGCCAATTTGCCAAACAAAAAACAACAACATTGAGAGTACATTATATTTATTTAAAAAAAATATTTATAGCATAGTTTTGGAAGGCTATATTTCGTAGGTACCAAAAAACTACTGTATAATATACAGGTTTGTGAAGAATGAATGTCAGAATTTTATCCACGTAGTCCGGTGGCGTTATATGCGCATGCGCGAGATATAGACGCGGACTGGACTGGAGAAGGAGTACCGTTAACCCGTTAGTGATCATGGCGTTGTGGTCGGCAGAACATCGTGCATTCACCGTGGAATCTTATTTTTAAAATAATGATTCGATCATTGTTGTGCAAAGGATTTTTCGTCATCATTTAGGGCCTAAGTGAGGCTGACTCCTCTCTGACTCTCACTTCTAAGGTGGGGCTGGTTGAAAGAATAGTGTAACTTATTCAAAACTTAAATAAACTTTACCATAACCAAGATGTCTAGGTAACTGTTACTAAAATACTTAAAATAAATACACCATCTATTTTTTTCTGCTTCTCTGAAAAAAAATTGTCAAGATATAAGGGTGTATTTTTAATTTGTAGATTGTTTTATTATTTTATTATTTCATCTTTGCTTTTCATTGCACCACAGCACTTTGAATTTACAAATTCAAGTCTTTCAATTTTTTTTAAGGACATTAGATTTCTGCCAAACTAGAAACTGTCCTGCTCCCAAGTGAAGTCAGTTGACCCTTCATTCCTATTGGTTGTACGTCAGAGTAATAATATTAATAATATTTAGCACCGCGTCTTACTACCCGTTCGGGTTATACGCTTTACGTACTAATTACTCTAATGGGTTAGGAATTGGGAAGGTTGAATCAGAGGAAGTGAACCCGCATTTGCGTGGAGGGGGAGTGGAAAACCATTTAGGAAAAACCACCACCAGTTCACCCGACCGAGATTCGAACCTCGATCTCCCCGTCCTCGGCAGTCGAGCTCTACACGATACGTCAGAGTAGAGTTATCTGTGTGTAGAGAGGTGGGGGGAAACGCAAAGTGATGGACCTGGAATGTATTTGTACCATAAACGCAATGTAATGAATATGCGATGTAATTGTATTCACTCAAACCAACGCCAACTCCATGAGAAACCGCTCCATTATGATCGTGTGGTTTGGCATTGAATAGTTCGGCATCAAAGGCCTGTATTTCTTCGAGCGTGTTTACAGTCCTGCTATTACAGTTAATGGAGATCTCTTCGTCAAAGTGTTGAACGACTTCCTCCGTGAAGGACTGGCAAACCAAAACCGAACAGATGTGTTTTCAACAAGACGGGGTAACTTTGCTCATACTTCCCGCCAGTCCATTGGTCGTCTTGCGATCTGCGTTTTATGGTCATCTGATTTCCATATTTGGGGACATTCATTAGCCGGCGCGGTCGCCAAATTTATCCCCCGCTGACTTCTTCCTATGGATGGTACCTAAAGAGTATTTTGTTCGCCACACATCCTGTCATTGGCTGAATTTAAGATCGGATACGAAACGCCACGCAGAACATTCCTTGGTCATGTTGGATCAAGAGATGCAGACTTTTGTCCGGCGCTTGGAAGAATGTGTTACCGTTAATGTCTGACACCTACGCGGTGCTATGAACATCAGATTTAATTTTATGAATATGACAATGTAAATGACCTACCTTTGTCTGTGTACTGTAGTTATTTTTCAATAAATTATTCGATGTATTACTTCATACAACCTTATTCAAATCCTACCATCCAATTTGACCAACCCTGTATAACAAGATTATGATTCAAATTAAGGTTTTAGAAAATGGGTTTCCTATCCAAATCAGAGTATAGTAAAGTAATAATTTTTTTATGTTTACACAAAGTTTTTTCTGCAAACACTAAAAATACAGACATACGCTTGCGTGCCCTTATATTAAACGTTATATTCAATCATTTTGTTAGTGTGATCTTGTATCAGAACTCCAACTCTCGAAATAAAAAACACACCACAATTAAACAGGATGAGGAGGGTTAAATAAGGTTTAAGAAAAGTTGTTTTTCCATAGTGATATTTTTTTAAACTGTGGGTAAACCCACTATTATTACATTCAGCCTTGAGTTGAACCTTGGCCTCCCAAATGGGAATTTTAAAAGCCTAAAATTAGGTACAGTATTAAATCCGGACCTGAAAATGTACCAAAATGCTTTTTTCTTCTTCCTTAACTTAACAGCGTCAATGGGACCAGTTTACTGTGTTTTTTAAATCATGACTTACATTTTGATGAATATTAAAATAAAAAAAAGTGAAACTTTTTCACTGGTCTAAAGTGGAATACAGAAAATTGCACCTCGATGGTTCGAGCTTTACAACTTAATTAAGTTGTATGTTATCCGTGAGATTATAAGGGCTTTTAAAGATATTAGCGCACATTGTTACCCTAATTAATACTGCTCCCTTAGGTTAGATAGTTATAAATCGCAAGCAATCAGTATTTGAACAATCTAAGAGTACGAAGAAAAATACGTTGATGGAAATGCGCATGAAAATATACCAAAATGGGAATATTTCAAATGCACGTTACAGTTATAAATCTAAGAATCGTAAACCTCACGCTTTAGAATAGAGGCAATGTGAATATCATTAGAGAAACATTGTACACGCTCTGATATGCCAAAGGTCAGAAGTTCTTTTTCAACGGGGGGAAAAAATAATCAAGAAAACCCATTTCAAAGTAAAATTACAAAAACGTGACCTTAGGTCGCATGTGATGTTGAGTACCGCTACAAGCTTCCCGTGTTATCGGGTGGAAACGAAGGAGCGAGTTCGATTCGTGGAAATATCTTGCGTTCTCAAGAAAAACAAAAGTTTATTCTTCGTGCGCTATTAGTAAAACATGCCAACTTTCAGAGAAAAAAAAATAGATTTTTTTTAAAATAATTCGAATGGATTAATGGGAAATTTTTAACCCTTTCAAATTCTATAAAGATTAAATTTGGGACAGATATACGTTCATATGTATAGAGTAGAGATGTCATGATAACTGTTTTTCTCGATTCCGAATCTTAAGTTCAACCTCGATTTTTCGATTCTTGATTCCGATTCATGAACATTTCCTTTTTCATAATTTTTCCAAGCATCCAACCTCGCAACACATATGTGGGTATTCAACTTCATAACATATATTCCATTCACGGTAGGAATTGACTTCTGAAAGGCCTTTTTCCCTACCATAAATCTACTATATAGTAGGATATTGGTAAGGAAAAAAGACCTTTCAGAGAGTAATTCCTGTCGTGAATGGAATATACTTAAACACGTTTATGATAAAAAAAAATAATTTTAACAAAGTGAAATATCAATTTTACCGAGTATTAAATAATGTAATAAAATTAATAAAATGATTAGTAATTACATTATAGTGGTTATATATTATTAACTACAAATAAAGCCTAATTGAATCAAACATTTGTAAAAAAAAAAAGTTATTATAAACCGTTGTTGTGAATACAAGTCTATTCAATCCACCAAAATATAAGATTGTTAAATGAAAGTGCTCTGTTTTGAATGAATGACATTGAAAAAAAACTTTAGTACTGTACTGGTAGCAACTTAATACTTAAGTAGACCTGCTTGAAAATAACTCTTTTTGTAACTATTTGTTTGTCAAAAGACAGCTTTGTAGAAACAGTCAAAAACTTTTTATAATATATTTAACAATAATTGTTATAGAAAATCTAACGTACCTGATGCCCTACACCCCCCTAAATGCGAAACTTGGACTAGAACATTACAACACATGGTCGCTTGAAACTCTAATCTCACAATCTTATAGATATTTACTAAACACACTAAACGTCTTCAAAACTGAACATTAAAACAAAAAAAATCAAATAAACTCGAAATTAATACTATTAATTGCGGATTTTATAACGGAAAAAAAGAACACATTCCACCCGTTGCAAAAATGCTTAGGTCGTCCACCATAACTGATCGATAGATTTTTATTACCTACGTCGATTTTTATTCTATTTTTAAACTTGTCCTATTCAAAAGCTAAATAAAACATTTAAGAATTGAAAAGTAATAAAGAATACATATTCAGGAGAGTGGCCATCTTAATTTGATCGAAATATCATAGCTTTCGATATACACGTTGTGATATATCAATAAATGATATATTTTACACAAACACACATTATGGAAAAATGCCATCCCTAGTCTACGTACTATATAATGATTGTTTGCTTAGAATCGATTCATGTATTCCGACAATCTCACTTGACTTTTACTTATAAAAAAAGTGTGTCAAAGTAGGTTTTTTTTACCTCTTGCTACTGTCACGTCAGGTCGTATTTATTATATTCGAGATAATTTGTTTTTCAAGTAAAACATATCAATATGTTAGGGTTGCATTATATTCGGGGCAGTACGGTATATTTATAATTGGCCGGAATTTGAGTAAAACTACAACTAAACTAATGTGATAAATAGCTGATTATTACCTATTTTGAATGTTGTCATTTTGTTTAGGTGCCAGTTTTATTGAGAGCTAGGAATAGAAGTAGCGAGAATCGTAATGTTAAGATCGATTCTCGATACCAGTTTAAATCGAGGGTATCGAGGAATTGAGTTTGACAGTCCTATAATAAAGCAAAACATTGAGTGTTTAAAACTATACTTTTGAACAAAGCGTTTCTTAAGTTCACTAAACGAGGCTACTGCACTATTTCAAATGTAAGGCGAAATTCTTATTCAATCTCATTACCAGCAAAACAGTCTTTAATCCTGACTCTTTAGACCAATTGGCCACTGGTGAGGGTAACATTCCAACAATATTTTCCAAAAAATTTCTATTTCACAGCATCGGGATTCAGCTTTGATAATTTCTGTAGAGCTTATAAATAAAAAAATATTACAAATAATACTAAAACAAATTGCATAGCTTTCATTTGTTCAAACAAACAAGGTTAGGTTCAACGTATTTTTTAATTTGCTTTAGACCAGGCATATCAAACTCGCGGCACCATCACTGATTTTGTGCGGCCCACTAACCTTATGAGCAGAAGCAGGTTATTTTGTTATTGGCGATAAACGCGAATTTTTTTTCTGTAGCTTCAAAATCTATATTTACACGTTTCACAATGTTTATGAAGTGATCCAACTTATTTTCAAATCGCGAATTTTCGCGAAATTTTGCTATTCTCGCGAAATTTTATTATTCTCGCGATTAACGCGAAAAATTTAATATTTTTTCACACTTTAATATTTCAATAGTCGGATTTGAAGTTTTAAAAACAATATTTTATTGAATAAACATTCTTTCACAGCGTAAAATTTGCCGCCATTTTATTTTTACAGAAGTCTCACAAGCCTTAAGAATGTGTCTGGATCATATATTTTGCGCATGCGTAGTTTTAAAACTGAAACAAGACTGGAAAGAAACGTGTTTTTCACCTCAAAGTTTTTTTAAAAATTAACATATCCTGCGTCAATTATAATTCTCGCTGCCAGATATTTATTTAAGTTATTTTGGGTACTCAGCTTATTTTATATTTCACTTAAACCAAATAAAAATATCTCAAACAAGAGATTTCAACTACCATATGTCGCCACCCGCCATCTTGCCGTCTTGGAATGATTAAGTAAATAAAACACAATAGAATTACTACTCATAGACTGCACATCAAATTTTAAGCCAAAAAACACTTTGCTTGTTGCAATTACTAAGCAATGTTCAAGCATGTAAATTCTAGAGGTAATAAGTATATAACTTTTTTGGTGCTACACATTTTTCATATGTTGGTATTAGATAGTTTTCTTTCGATATAGCCCATCACTAGCTTCACTAATAAACCATTAAATTAGCGTGTTAATACTTGATTAGATCATGATTTGCAATTTTCAACACAAAACACCACCATTTTGAAAAATTAATGAGAATTTAAAAATAAATATTCACCATAAAAACCTGCCTCTGCTTATGAGGAACCATCATGCTTTGCGATTCTATTCTTATTTTTATTAAACGTAAAGGAGATACAACACTTAAGAATGTGTTATTTTGGAAGTTGGAATAATTTGGGGAATTCTCGCAAGTGAGGTTGTTCTTCGACATTAATTAATACCCATAAATTGTAGAATTTGTACACCAAGTATGTGCGATGTCTGTAGGCACATACGACACGTATATTAAAAGTTGTTTTCTCACATTCTAGCGAACCAAACACCCAAAAGATCTCTGCTTTAGCTGAGCGCTAATACGATGACACAAAAAAAGTTCCGAAACCATGATGAAATTATTGACTATGAAATACAGTTAATGATTATACGAAACACTTTTGTTTCATCGCGTTTCATCATGTCATCCCACTTTGACTACATGTTTTCAAATGAGTCATTGCACACTGACATGAGACGGAACAAAAGCGATGGCACACACTGAGACAGTTTGAAACAAAGAATCTGTCTTCTTTACTCCCACATTTCACCCAGTTTGTTTCACTCATTTCGTGAAAAATTCGTCACTGCGCAGGCGCAAGTTCGGGCGCTCTTAACACGTGACGATATCCCCCTCAAATTTTTTAACTGTGATAATTTGTTTGTTTACTTTCTAAACTTAATCAAGTGAAGTTAAGAGGTTCTTTAACACATTTTCCAAGTTTCCGTATGTACTTTTAAAAGAGTATTTCTCAGTTCTTTTTTCATCGATAGCGTAAACCCAGTATATAATACATGATGATTCCTTATACTTAGCTACCAATCCCAGCGATATCATTATCGATACAACCAACACTACACGAAATTATAAATAATATAACTTAGTGAGAATGATTTTTCTTCACTAGCTATACAAGCTGTTTCTTAAAAGCGTGCATCACATGTCAATAAAATCTGTGATACAGTCGGCTCGAAATCGTAGATTTATACGAACACTATTGCACATGGATCATATATGATTAACTATTAATAGAGAGAGAGTTAATAGACGTTCCTAATATAAAACGTTGTTGAAATATTAAAACATATTCGGATTTAAAAAAATCGCATTGAAAGGGCCATTTTTGACCATTTTAGAATGACTTAACAGCTTCATTTTATTACAATAGGGACATATTGCAGTTAGTTACAAGAAAGTTTGTCGCTTTGTCCCCCATCATCCCCGCGGAAAATTTCGAGTAATCATTCAAACACGAATGCACCGCTCATTTTTCTAGTATTTCTTAGGTCTTTTCTTTTCCCTTTCACTCACATAGCTCAGGCACGCACACACAAACACAGATACGAGCCGGAAGCTGAGTTGGGCTTTCTATGGGTCTTAATACGTTAGTCAGATAAGCGGAATAACGCGTTTGGTGGGTCAAGGTGGCCATTCATGATCGTTCCACTCCAGTCACTTCACGTCAAATGGAACGCGTCACTCCAAAAACTGACCGTGAGTGTAAAATCTCAAGGGGATTTTGCTGAAGCAGCGCGACTTGATGGATTTCCGTCATTGCTAAGATCCATCGCACCGCGCAAACACCCAATCACTCCAACTCACCGTGAATGTGAAAACCCGACGTAATAAAATGATGACATGGAGCGATGGAGCGCTCATGAATGCAAAAACTAACTTGACCTTGGATCCGTGTGTTCTGAACTTCAGCCGAGAGAGTAAGGGGGCTTGTGTCGGGAATTATCACCCCCAAACGTTCGGGATATATTGCAGTGACATATTCGTATTTAAGTTCTTCATATCTCATCCCTGACGCCAAGAAACGAAGGGTTGCAGCTTGCCTTTCATGGGCACTGGTGCTCTGCCTCATATTTGTGTCTTTTTTTTTCAATGGTGTTACCATTTACATAAGTTTTAAATAGGTCTCTATCCATCCTCAAATAGTTTCTACAATCGGATGGTTCGAGGGTTAACTCATTCATCAACGCAACGTGCGAGAGAGTCACCCGTTTACGCAGCCAATTTTTTACTCATAGTTTTTCAAGCTTCCGACTCTTCACATATAGGCAAACAGGCGCAGTCATCAGTAGGAATTCGTCATCCATGCCTAAACTCGCGATGAATAAGCACTCGAAACAACAGACAAAGTGCAAGACACTTTCCACAGGCGCGAAGAACGTGGAGTGAAGTGATCGTGAATGACCCCCTTCAATTTTTAATCACTCTAATTGCTCCTGTCACACCACTCTGTCGCCATTCCACTCTATTCGGAAAGAACATTATACCCAGTCGTCGGCTAGTCATCTGCGGTTGAGAACTAGCCCCACGTTGTACACCATTTTTGTACCCAGTCAGCCACTAGTCATCAGTTTCACCTTCTCGTATTCTTCTTACGGTGTCGTCCACGGCAGTCAGTTGTTTCGGTAGAGCATCTCGGGGTTATATAGATAATGGTGAGGGTAGAGGGACACAGCCAATAAAAAAGATATTGTTTAGCGTAGCATTTGAATTTAAAGTTTTATTTTAACAAATCATTTACATTTTAGTACCAAGGATATTTAATTATTCTCCCATCTCGAGACTATCTCTACCCGTTATGATAAGTGAATAGTGAGTACCGGTCTTTACTCTTTGCGTGCTAACCGGCCAGTCTCCCTGTCGCGTCTGACGCTTTCCTTCTACATAAGGTCAAACACAGACGCTAAACCAAAGGCACTGATTGGCCAGGAGTCCGCGCCAAAACCTCCCTCCCCCTCCCCCCGAAAGACTATACGTGCAAGAAACAGTTGCATCTCACAGCTTCCTGGTTCAGCTATTAATACATTGCACGATGCTTAAAATGAAACGTAAAAGTAATAAATTTGGATGACTAATATTCCAACAAAGACTTTAAATAATGAAAAACTATTAGATTAAAAGTTTAAAGGCCTGGAAAAATCAATATAATTTTATAAATGAAATGGTTGAGAGCTAAGGGCCTAAAACTCTGACCACTTTACAACATTAATGGCCACCTTAGTTTGCTTCTTTGATCCAGTCTTGGGAAATGGACGCATTTACATGGACTTATCCCACTTAGAAAAACAATAGGAAATGTGGACCAAATAAATAAAACAGCTTACCGAGTCTTTACATATTACTTAGTAAATAAAGCTGTAGTCCGTTACAGTAATATTTATATAATTAGTTTAAGCAAGTTCCTATAGTAATCAATATATAATATTCTGGAAATTGAAAAATGAACCTGGACACGCGGATCGAAATGATGGACGTGCGGAAATCGTCAGCTACAAATGTGTGGTTTATTAAGATCACGAGCTATCAGATAACGCAGCCATCTTCGACTCGGTAGTTGGCTTATTGCTGCGACTTGTGCAATTATTATAATTGTAAGGGTTCGCATAATTAAGAATCAAATAGCCAAAGCTATATATTTTTAAGTGGGAATTATCTGATAGCTCATTATCTTAATAAATCACACATTTGTAGCCAATGATTTCCACACGTCCATTATAGACTGCCTTAAAATATGAGTAAATAATGACCATGGGCACGGGACGATTACTTGATAGCTCAGTGGTTAAAGCATTGACGTAAAAAGCCGAAGGTCCCGGGTTCAATTCCCATGTACAGGTGTAATTTGTCAAATTTTCAGAATATGATCACTAGATGCGAGTAAATTCTAACTATAACAAATATAATAGCTTTGGCTATTTGATTCTTATGTAATAATAGAACAAGTGTAATGTAAAAAGTAGTTGTGTGTCGAGCAGCAAATGATACGATATTTAACACATTAAAAATAAAATCATGTTTAAGTAATATTCTTGTTGGGCTTGTTGTCAGTCTGTAACAACTTGCCCAATGGCGCCATTGGTTTGGATTTTTTTTTCTCAATGAATTGAATATAATTTCAATAAATGTTAAATGGCACAGCAGTCCAATTAATGGTTTATTTAAAATAAATTTTTAAAACATCGATGTACTGCTTCCTTACAGCAGTAAATTAAAACAAATAAACTGAAGATATTTTACTTTTTTATGTTTAAAATTAACAAAAATATTTTAGCAAGAGAGTTGTTCACAAATGGAGGATGGGATTCTTGTTCAAGATGAATCGAGAGTTTCTGCTACTAACCTTTTGATCATAAAATTAAATGTATCAATTTTCACCCTGAAACAACTCGGCCCGTTCTCCCCTAGCTATTCATAGTAATTACCCCATCTGAACACGAGGAAAAACACTCGTCATTTCCAATATTCGCCGTTTCCCAGCAAGCCAAGTGTTCTGAATAACTCTCGGATTCTCTTGATGAGCCAAAGTCATTATCCTCTGGCATGTACAGAGTGATAAAGAGAGAAACACTCAAGAATACTCACATAAACGGCCGAAGCTATGGCTGAGCCTTTTCTTCAGCTTCTGAACCCGACTCAGAGCACCCCCTTTCTTCTCCCTCATTGTAACTCCTGAAACACACAAGGACATTGTTGGGTCAACAAACATGGAACAGCAATTATCAGCAGAGGATCAGGAAAACAGGATGAGAGAGCATCCTAGCGGACTGTCCCGGCAGCGAGGAACCTGTGAGTAAGGATGGCAACGCTATAGCGATATACAACTATGCAATGATTGATTTACAAAAACATTTAACGTGCACTTTCTGAACCGACTGAGTTTATCAGCACACGACTCAAAAACTAACTTAAATCTAGAACAGCAGCCTCAGCCTTTTAATTCATCATTCTAAAAGGGAAAACCCACATTTCATCTTAAAGATTAATATTTCAACTAGCCCGGGAATCGAACCTGAAGCCATTATCACAGAAGGCAAAAAGGATACCGACTGAGCTAAGGTGTCAAACAAAAAGAGAGAGATGAATCGGTAGCGTATCTGCACACTAATCTGAGGGTCCCGGGTTCAATTTCGGCACGACCAATTTTTTATCACTATGTAAATTAAGGCATCCTCTTTCAGTAATAAATTAACGGCACGCGGACTGGGTGATGTGCACGTTATTAAGCCGCGTGTTGATATATTCAGCCGGTTTATAAAGTTCTCCAAACGATAATAAAATGGGATTAATGAGTTCTGGATTAGCCTCTGGTTGCGGATCCGGACAACTGGGCGCCGGGACAACTGGGCGCCGGGACAGCTGGGCGCCAAAAGTAGCCCCACTTTTCCTTTTTTTAAAAGTGATGAGTAAAAACAAAAAACACACCCCATTTTTTTCTTTTTAAAAAAAATCACTTTTTCGCACTTTTTTCTTTTTAAAAAAAATCACTTTTTTTAATGCATTGCAATATTATGCGCAACACCACGTAAAAACGAAATGTATATTATTATAGTCCCTAACTAGTCTTACAATTCTAGCATCGACTTCTCGATACTTTCTTTTTTTCGGCGTAGGCTCATGTCCAGCTACAAAATGTTCATAGTAGATGTCTCTTGCAGCTTGTACTTTACACAGAGCATCAATAAATTTCCATATTGTGGGATGTTGCATGCCCAGCTCAGTTCCTAGCCTGCGATGTGCAGCTTCAGCATGATTGTTAGTACGATTGTGACACGATTTTTTGTTCCATTTCGTCCAAACCACTCTGGTTGACGAAACCTAATGAAGTCAAGAAGCAAAAAGTAATGGTAATGGGTCGAGTGGGCGAATTCTAAGAATACGCAAATAAAAGCTCGTAACACCTGCACCGCATATCTATGAACTGGATAAGAGAAAAGTAATAATAATGGGGGAAGGGGGGAAATTCTAAGAATAAACAAACCAAATCTCATCGCACCTGCACCAGAAATCAGTCATAGCTTGAAGGTATTATAATATCGGCGATATTATTTTAATTTTTACATAGGGATGCACATAAATGCTACTTATTATTCCTCTTTAGTGGTTTATTTTGCGCACAATTCTTATTTTTCATTTTTTGGGGAGTTTTTTTTATAAAAATTTTACTATATCAAATAGGGGCGACCTGGTGGTCTAGGGGTAAGGTGTCAGACTTCTGTGCTGGCGGCCGGGGTTCAATCCTAGGTCCCGGCAAATATTTATCTGATTACCAAACCCTTCCTTCACCTCTGACAAGACATCTTGTGAATGTGGGGAATGCCAGGTCTCCACCGTGGTTCGGATCCCTCGTTAAACTGTAGGTATTTCATTTCACAATCACCCTACCATTACACATTAGCGTAAATGCGTACAAACCGAACGGGTAGTAAGACGTGGTGCTAATAATAATAATAATAATAATAATAATAATAATAATAATAATAATAATAATACTATATCAAATAGACTAATTTATAATATAAATTAATTAAGTTTCCTCACTAAGATTATTTTTTTAAATACTCCAAGAAAATGATATGATGTTGCGCTGAAAAATATGATTAATTAAAAAAAAGAGTTCATTTTTAGTTTTTATCCATCACTTTTTATTTTTAATTGAAAAAATATGAAAAAATGGTGCATTTTTTATTCTAAAAAATTGCATAAGTTAATAAATAAATAAAAAAATAGTTTTATTTTAGCGCCCAGTTGTCCTAGCGCCCGGTTCGCGCGCGCCCAGTTGGCCGCGCCTGGTTGGCCGCGCCTGGTTGGCGGCGCCCAGTTGTCCTAGACCGCTCTGGTTGAACGAATGGCACTAAATCATTTGTGCATTACAAGAAAAAAAATTAATATGAAAAGCCCCATTATTACTATGGTATGAATTTGATTGAAAAGTTTTTTTGTAGTTTTAAATTCATATGTTTTTTTGCTGTCAAACTCCATTTTAATATCTTTACTAGCATTATTACATAAATATTGATATTATCTACTAAAAATGAGGTGTGCCGGTCACACGGGTGCTGGTGAATTGCGGCCGCACGGGATTCTTACATCTAAATATACAGTTAAATTGCAGCCCCAAATTTTTAGAACCCCGTATGAAATGCGTCCAGGTTGTTGACCTGACCTAACATAACATAACCTAACAGACCTTTTTTTTCAAAACAATTAAACGACAAGAACCGAGGAAGTTTGGATGTCGACATGAGACGATAATAGTTTCTATCTGAAATTTAAGACAGCATGATAGAAAGCACATTGCTAATTAGGTGGACGCAACTCATATCTCTCTTTCAAGTGAGTCGGCCGCTATTCGAACGTGCCTCTCAGAAAGCCGGGCCGCAGCTCACCTACACAGCGTTACACGACTTTATGTATAGTTGTATAAAAATTGTTCTATTACATTCTAAAACTGTCATAAATATTCCTTCATATCTAAACTACAATCATCATAGAATAGTGCCTAATGTAAACTTAGGAATAAGACTGGTTAAAATACAATGACAATGTTTCGACATTGTAGTCCCGTACTGGTTTTTATCTCCAATTATAATATGACATCCAGGTGCGCACAGAATGGGGTCAAAGTTCAAGGTAAATGCCCCCATTGTTGTGAGCTAATATCCTAGGGAACCGGGCAAGGTAATCAAATTACCTACCAATGTATGCACTTCACAAAGGCAGAGTAGAGGAAGGGGAAGCATCCGGTTCGGTAACGAGATTCGATCGAAAATATGACGTAAGAGTATGTTTTTAGTTACTAAATTGATCCTTAACCTTAACGTAAGAGGGTAGTTTTCAATTTTTATTGGCATTGGCCTAGTTCTCAAGTGAATTAAAATAGAAAAAAACTATTTTTTTTTCATTACTAGCAAAATTGGTAAAAGTTTAACCTAACAGTTCATAGTTTTAAAATAATTATTTTTCAATTTGTGTATTTTTTAAATGATGGTAAAAATAGGTATACTGGTCTCGGTTCTACTGCTTTTTTTAAAGTAAAATACAGACAACCGTACCACGATGTGACAGTTTCGATCAACAGGCAACTGGTTGATCAGCGGCCGACATGTCCAGTCGTCAACAGATATAATAAAAACTAGATATAGCCGTGAAGCCCCATCTATAGAGTCGTAGGCTCCGCATCCTTATAGTCCTTATAAATGGAAATCAAGTCCAAACACACTGTAATCACGTGACTGTACCAACCAATGAGAAAGTTGGAAACAACGCCCAATTAAACTCTTAGAAAGAAAATTTTCTAGAGCTAGGCGCAAGCATACGATATCACAGCTGAACAATTATTAACACAAGTAACTTCACAACATATTTTGATAAAATGTCCAGAATAAGCTACATTTGAAAGGTAGGCTAAATGCGGTCACAAATAACATTATTCTACTTTAAAACCCCATGGCTGACTCACTCACTGACATTAATGTTTACCCACTTCCAGATGAGCTAGATAATTGAAATTCGGCAAACTTATAGCTTTTAGCCTGTAACCCGACGGGAAAATTCTAAAATTTTTAACAATTTAATTTTTCACCCCCGAAAAAAAGATCAAAACGGCGGAGCAACTTTAAAGTTGGTGCGGACCTTTCTTTTGAGGTCTCTGTGGCTAAACGGTAAGACCTATAACAAAAAAAGGCTCTGGAATTACTTTAGTTTACATCCACTTGCAAAGAAAACTCCCCCAACGAGCAAAGCGAGTTTAAAATAAAAGCCAGTTAGTGTAGTTGCTATGATAATGCAATTGGTGCTTTCATTTTGATGTGCGCGCTCGCTTACTTTGCTGTGATTGGTAGTCCTTAGCAATCCGTATCGACTAGTCTTTAGAAAGTTCAAGTTGAGTCAACTAATGCGGAGTTGTAAGGACTAAGGAATTAGATATATGGACTTTGTAGACAGTGCCATCTGTTAGTGTGGAGTCGATCTCCTAAGGAGGGCTATGCACCTTACGAATTTAATGCTATTACCGTACTTTCCAAGCAATGCCTTGATGAAGGTGGTCATACCACGTGACTAGCGATAGCGAATTGGACACGAACGTGAGAGACTTTGGCTCCTCGTATGAAAATGCTTGATGTTTTGATCACGGCATTTTTGTCGCAAGTATGGCCATGCCCTTAATATCAAGCTAATATGGCTTTGTTTGACGGCGACGGGGAAGTTGGGGTTTTACCACTTTTCCTCTCCGCATATGAGGATGCATTTAATTTAAAGTCTACCTGTCTTATCCCAACTCAATTATAATAATTAAATGCGTATAGCGTTGATGGCTAGTGAGACGCGAAGCATTAAAAAAACCGCATTGGTTGGAATTTAGAGTGAATTTCTAAACCCTTGAAATGTTCCTGGCCCACTTAAGTAGTCTAACGGTCTAAGAAGACGTCACACTCACAATAGACTAAACAATGTTGGGACTCAAATCCTGGTTGGATGCACTCGGTGTTTATCCTTCTCCATCCACGCAAATACCTCTACAGTTCCTCTAGAATCTAGATCAAAGATTCCACATCCCTAACACCTTACCTTAACGACTGGTAGTGAGAACCTGTGATGAAAAATAAAGTTTCCTGCTTTAGCATCAAAAGACTAAATTTTGATCCAACCTACTTCCGAACCAGTTATCTATCCAGAGGGGTGGTTGGACATATACTCCATTCACGGTAGGAAATACTCTTTGAAAGGTCTTTTTTCCTACCAATACCCTACTATTATAATAGATTTCTGGTAGGGAAAAAGGCCTTTCAGAAAACAACAAAACGGACTTTAGGCTTTAGCTCAAAGCTAGACTTGACCACGAACGAGGTCGGTCAATCTGTGCTCGCATAAAAAGAACTAACCAAGAGCATAGTCCGACACGTGGGCTCGTTATAGATGACCGACCACCTGACCATAAGGTTTGGTCTGAACAATGTCGACCGGTCAACAAAATCCCCAAAGATTAGTCACGTTCACTCGCGGGTAAGGCAAGGAAGGTTGCCCGCCACCGTCAAGTCTACGTCGTGTGCCCAAATACGGCAGCTTCTCCCCCCTCCCAAAGTTCCTGGTTGATGACGTCACGAAAGGCACAAGGCAAGCTCGCCTTGAAACGTTTCAGTTATTCATTCCACTATCTTATCACAGGTAACTTAATACCTCCCTTCTTCCATAACAGCAACGGACTTGTTGCTAAGGTATTTTTTTATATAGATAACGTTATCAAAATAATTTGACTGCAATACGAAAAATGCAAAAAAATGAAATCTTTCACTAACCAATGTTTACTAGCCCGCTTCGTTGGTAGCATGGTTGGCGTCACAAACTCGCAAAAGACTGGACTGCCGATGGCAGGGAGATGGGGGCTCAAAACCCAGTCGGGTGTACTGATTTGTTACCCACAAATGAGTTTCCCACCTTCATACACGCAAATACGGGGTACACTTATTCTAAATCCCACCTTTCTCATCCCTAATCCATTGGCGTATATTTGCGCATATCACGACCGGGTAGTAAGACACATTGCCTTTTTAAAATAATCAGCACATTGTGTGTGTTTATACATATAATTATATTTATAATATATACAAGTCTTTTTTGTTCCCGGACGGGTAGTAAAACGCGGTGATGATATTATCTTAAAGATCAGTCAAGACATAAGATCTAGTGAGCTAGTGAGCTAGTGAGCGTGATTTTAGTGCATTAATTTCGCCGTTTTTAAAGCATAAACATTTTTTTGGCCAAAATAAATCAAATATGTCTTCTATAGAAACATAGAGTTTAGTTTTCTGCACATGCTAAACTCAACAGTTGTTGAATATTTTTCATGAGCAAAGCAGCATTTGGTGACAACATTGAATTCCAAGACACCTCTGACAGATATGCGAGAACTGTTGAGATTAGCACCCACCTTAAAAATCAGCACTTTTGGCGACCGATATGATACCGTATTTATTGAACAAGTGCAAGCGCGGATTTACAGCAATTGGATGTTATTTTGGAGGAGTTTTATTTGCTTTGTTTAAAATGTTGCTAGGCGGAAAAAAACAGCAACGCGAGGCAATTAAAACTTTCGACTCAGTAACGTCTTGTAGCTGTAGGCCTGTAGCCGGCTTCCGGCGGATATTGCGCTCTTGCATAAACCACATTGAGGATGCATCAACCACGCGCAGTGGAGTTAAGGGAATTGGGGGGGGGGGGGGTGGGG
>CABFVX010000400.1:55176-111551 GCA_902151425.1 Timema shepardi
GGGGGGGGGGGGGTAGGGTAGGAGAGTTCCACGATAATGCTGCAGTTTCATACACCAACGATGAAGATTAACATCTTGGATGAGAAGGAATATTAGGGCTATGCATAATAAAATAAAAACTATTAGTAGTTAAATAAAAACGATCTATCAATTATTATTAAACTGATTAATTTAAGGTGGAGTAGAAGGAAGAGCGATTAACGTTAAGTATCTGTGAATATTTGTTTTTAGCAAAATTCCTTTAAAATAAAATATTACTTTAGTATATGCGTGTAGTTTAGTTTTCTACATCAAATAATCTGTTTTATTTTTTAATATTTGTTATGAGAAAAAAACGTTTTGAATGAAAAGAAAAATTAACGGTCAAATTTCTGCGATGCACATGACAAGTATACAAGAACAATTCAGATATGTCTAGACTTTAAATAAACTTAACTAGTGACGTGATATTTTATTTCGCTAAGAAATAAATAAAGAGTATTTGTAATAAAAATAACAGTAAAAATAATTACTTTAGTTGTCGTTTCCTCTCACCAAACTTAAGAGGTATGGAGGAGGTAGTTTCGAGTAAGTGCACTCTCATTTGCGAGGAAAGAGATAGGAATACCGCAGTAATAAATTAAATGTAGCAAACCTCCCTCCATCCAGATTTGAGCCTCGGCCTTCGCGTCACCGTTAATTTAGTCTATTGAAAAAATTCACGCCCTAGCACATATGGGCCAGTTTAAAGCACCTAAAACAGAGGGCGTTTGTGTTTGTTTGGTTATTCGAAGAAATAAACAATTATCTATGTTATTTATCGTATCGTTGTGTGGTATGGCCTTCACGTGGAAATAGTCAAACCTTCTCAAAATAGAAAAAGGTATAATCTGGTGTGGGTGATCTGGTGGTCTAACAGTAAGGTGTCGGACTTCTGTGCTGGGGTCCGGGGTTCAACCCTCGGTCTTGGCACAGATTTGTCTGATTACCAAACCCTTCCTTTACCTTTGACAATACGTGTAGTTATCACAACTTGTGAATGTGAGGAATGCCAGGCCTCCACCGTGGTTCGGATTCCACGTTAAACTGTAGGTCCTCCATTTAATCTCACAAATCACCCTACCACACATTAGCACATTAGCGTGTGTATAGCCCGAACGGGTAGCAATACGCGGTGCTAATAATAATGATATTCTGGTGTATTTGTTCACTAAAAGTATTAAAAAAAGAATACCGCATTATTCTATTACTTCAACACACATTACATTTTATTAATCGTAATAAGCTAGACCATAAAAAAAATAGCAAAATATAGCTATATCTAAATTAGCTGTTTATAATTACCACCCTGTTATTTAGAACCATGTCTTACTAACCGTTTGGGTTATACGCTTATGTACTAATTATTCTAGTGGGTTTAGAGATTAGGAAGGCTATATTTAGAGGAAGTATCGGCGCATTTTCTTAGAGGAAGAGTGGAAAACAATTTTTTTTTAAAAGAACCTCAGTACACCTGGCCGAGAGTCGAACTTGATCTTCCCGTCATCTGCATTCTGGTCTACTGCAAGAGTATCGCATTAGACCATACGGCCACCAAAGTGGCAGCCACCCATTTGATTATTTTATGTAATTACTTCATCACGCCATTAGGGTTTTATAGTAATATTATGTACGAGTTTAAAATGTTGAATAATTTATAAAACGATAACGTAAAACGGTGTAAACTTTAATTTTTTTTGCACTTTATAAAAAAATGAAATCATATTCTGAAAATTGAAAAATTACACCTGGACACGGGAATCGAATCCGGGACCTTCGGCTTAGTACGCCAATGCTCTTACCACTGAGCTATCCAGGATTCGTTCCGTACCCATGCTCATCTTTCACTCTTCACTCATAGTTTAAGGCAGAGTCTAGATGGTGTGATCCTCACTAAAATGCATAAATGATAGCTTTGGCTATTTGACTCAATAAATGAAATGTTATGATGATATAAGGAGGACTGGGCTAGGCAACAGCATAGCAGTAATTAGTTCGAGAAAATTATACAAGTTTAGCAAATACGGATACATCTAATTTATATTATTATAATAATAGAAAATTTGAACTAATGTTTAGATCGCTACACTTTTTTTGAAAATATATTCGATATTAATCTGGCGAGAAATTGGAAATATTTAAAGTGTACTGTCCGAAGTCTCAATTCCCTATAAAATGTTTCATTGTGATTTAGTTAGATCAAAAAATGTGAGCCCAACCGAGCGACCGCCGCCGCTAGCAATAATAGTGACAACATTTTGCGGATAAGGGTTTCACGCGCCTCGGTGGCGTAGTTAGCTAACGCACTAGTTTCGTATTGAGATAGACTGCCGAGGACGGGGAGATAGCGGTTCGAATCTCACTCGGGTACACTGGGAAAGGTTTTTCCTAAATGTTTTTCCACTTTCCCTCCACAAAAATGCGGATTCACTTACTCTTTATTCAACCTTCCCAATGCCTAATACAAAAGCGTAATTAGTACTCAAACGTAAAACCCGAAAAGGTAGTAAGGCCTAAGGCGCAGTGCTTGATAAAAAAAAAGTTTCATGTAATCAGCACAAGGAGCCTTCCAACCGTTAATCTCAGTTTTATAGACCGGAGCTGCTACTCTTTGTATTCAAATAACTCTTCATTTGTCCTCACAATCCTGTTCCAGACCCACTGCATCACAAACACTTTGGAAGCCCCAGGGATCAAACCCGGGACCTCTGGATGTGTAAATTTAGATCCAAACTATGACAGATATCGTATCACATATTATTATTAGCACCGTGTCTTACTACCCGTTCGGGTTATACGCGCTAATGTGTGATGGTAGGGTGATTGAGAGATGAAATGTAGGACCTAAAGTTTAATGTGGGATCCAAACCAAGGTGGAGACCTGGCATTCCACACACTCACAAGTTGTGATCAATACACGTGGTTCCGGGACAACACATTGAAAACTGCCAATTTTTAAAGACATCAGACCTGAATTTCTGCAACTTGCATAGAAAATCATACAAATTCCAATAGATTATTTTAGAATATCATCTCCATTTTTAGTGACTTTGGAACCTAGGCATAAAAAAGAGACTTCTAAGGATTTTGTTTCAGTTAGGGGACTTTATGGACCAAGTATAAGCCCTGCTGGAATTAATATAAAATTATTTTCTATGACCCTATACATATATATTATTCTAAACTTTGTTTAAAAGTGGAAACTTTCCATCCGGGAAGTTCAAAAATTCACATATTTTGGTTGATCACTATTACCTTAATTCCAGGGCAACGAAAAACTGGTAAAGGAGCAGAGAATGGATACGTGTGATCTACAGTAATTTGTTAGAGGGATCACACAATACAAATTGTATTTTCATTTGTATTTTCCTCCTCACAGTTTGTTCTCCTATTACCAGACAGCTCCACCCAGTAGAATTTATAAACCAACTTGGTGTCTGTGTTTATGAATTCCCTGTCAACTATTTTAACGCCTTGGTGTATTTATTGGTGCGACTAATCATTTTATTTCGATATTTCAAACATTCCGGCTTTCAATATTTACTTTTGAGCTATCGTATGGGGAGGTTGTCAGCCTCTCGAACTAAAGGAACGAGGACTATTGGATGTTGCCCTCTCCCGTCTGTTGGTGTTTGGTTCCGCGTCGGACAACTTCCATTATTTGTCAAAGATAATCTAGTGCATGTATGTACAAAGGGCAGGGATGTGCAAACTTATTTAAAATAGGGTCAAATGAAAAAAAAAGGCAGCCCAAGGATGTATTTATTAATCTATCTTCAATGTTTCTTTAAAAAAAAATTATAAATACATTTAGAAAGCAAAACAATAAATACCTTAAAGGTTTAGTATATTTTGATTTGTATGATGGGGTGTGAGATGAGTGAAACTGAATGAGCGTCGAAAACTGAAAACCACGCAACCCGCGGGCCGGAATGAACACATCGTCGGATCGTAGTTTGCCCATCCCTGTTCTAGGGGGTCATTTAGTTTTAAGATTCCAGCCACTAAAGTGACAGTAGAGGGTATGCGTGGGTACTTAAGCTCCACGTTACTCAGCTGTTTGTCTTCTTATCACCGACTAGACAGAAAGCTCCGATAGACTCGTGACCATAAGTCCATTTGCCATAGGAAAGGTGGTAGCTGACAGCTAGTCGAAGATTTAAAAACTGTTTAAAGAAGAACCTAATTTTAAAAATATGTTTATTGGGAAAGGTTGGATTGCCAAACGGGACATAATATGGTCTTCATGGTTTGGCAAGTGGATACACGAGAGTAGATCCGAGACAAGAGGCAAGGACATCGTACCTCATCTAAGGCAAATAAGTGACATGGAGGCTAAACCTCAAGGACAATTAATTTTTGTTGGCAGATTTAAGTATCTTTGAGCGTGTCTAGATGAGCAAGTGGAATGAATGTTAGGTTAATTTAGTGTAGTTCGCAGGTGATATATGTCGGGGTTCGAATCCTAACCAGGTGTAGGCTATCTAGAAAACCATTTGAGCAAAATCACACTCTTTCCCTCCACGCAAATAAAGATACATTTATTCTAAATTTTAACTTCCTCTCCCTACTATATTAGCGTAGTAGTTAAAATACGCGTAGTCCGTACAGGCAGTAAGACGCAGTGAGGGGAGGGGTCTGGGGGAGACCAAAGTAGGCGTTTTTTCAGTCACAAGAAAAAATATAATTGTGTGCGGAAGACAACTTCAACCATATGAACCATTTTCCTTATCACCAGCCTCGTTATACACATGGTCTAAGGCGTCAAGTTCGCAAAAGATTGGAATGCGAGTGTAGGGTAGATCAATGTTCAGATCTCTATAGGGGGTAATGGAAGCGGTTTCCCACATGTGACTTCATCATTGTGATTTTCCTATCCTCTCTGCAAGCTAGTGCAGGTGAACTTCTCTAAACTACTTTAACCATTCCTTCTCTATTTTTTGATTATCCGTTCAAGCTATCCGCATACACCGCTAATTGGGCAGAGAAGACAAAAGGTAGAGTTTAGAGGAAGTGTACCCTCATGTGTTTCAAGTAAGTCGAGAAACCATTTACGACAAATCACTTCAACACACACCACTATAAATTCAAACTCCGACCTCTCCATCATTGGGAAACACGAGATCAACGTCTTTGTCTACGTAGCCACCGATGCAGCTCTCAGTGTCCAACATAACGCTGCATACAAATCATAGCTATCCGATACCTTGTCTCAATCGGTAGCGTGTCTGTTTATTGAGCTATGGGTGCCGGGTTCGATTCCAGGCATGGCCAAAAAAGGTTATTGTTGGTAAAATGTGGGTTTACCCTTTCAAAGTTATGAATTAACGACCGAGGACTGGATGTTGTGCTTGTCCTATTTTTAAGCTAGATTATAAGGTATATAAAAAAAGTGGTCTATGCCAAAGGATGGAAACAATACTGGCTATAAAAAAACATAGCCAATTCTGATATTACAAGCCTATAAACACGCCAGATTTGCTCTGGAAAACTGTCCCAAATGTTTCAACAAGGAATTCATTCTTTTAGATGTTTAAATTGGTTACGATCAACTTGATTACCTTGCACATCCGTCGTTCTCGAATCGATTAACATAGGTCAATCATGCTTCTGGCCCGATTATGATCGGTCGCGCAAGATTGGCTGCTGAGGGGGTTGAGACTTGAAAGTGCCACTGCAGCAGGAGTTAATGGTTTGCCCCCCATCACCCACCAGGGTGAAACCCTAATGACTAATCAACGATTACGAGGCACGGAAATTAATTGACGGGGAAGTCTGGCGTGCTGCTGCACGGAGAGGCTTTCGCTAATTTGTTGCAACATCGTCACTGGCCGTTGACACTTCGCTTACATTTGGGCTCATCCAATTACAGTGCAAACTAGATGACAATTTTCCAATGATAAATCAATAAATAAAAATCATTTTACTTCGCGTATTAAGACTCATATGGATTATACGCATTTAATTAAGCTAATTAAGAAGAGACGAGGAAGGAATAAACTTGAGAAAACATACCCACATTTGCGTGGGGGAAGTGTGGTAAATCAGGGAAAAAAACATCTCCAGCATAACTGACCGGGATTCGAAACCCAACATCCTGGTTACCGGAAAACAAGACTATTTGGGCAAGACATTTAGTTAACAAGCCCATACTAATTTACTAATGAGATAAGAATGAAGAAGATAAAACATAGAAAAAGTGTACCAGTATTTGCGTCAAAGGAGAGCATTAAACCATTTATAGATGGAAAAACCCTCAGAAAGCAAATGCGAAAAACCAAGCCACGACTATTCCATTCACCATAAAACCATACCAGGTGAGAATAACGCCTTTGCCCACGTGTCCAACAGTGTGGGTTATAGGAATATTGGCGGAAAAGCGAGTAGGTGACCAACTTAAAACTCAACTTCTAAGGATTTATGATGGAACTACTAAGCTATAACTAGGGATGTGCAAGACTCGAAGATATCTCGATCTCCTCTCGAAAGTTAAAAATTAATCTCGAAAATTAGAGAAATTGGAAAGCACAACGGAAACGCAAATAACTGTCCTATGAAATCTATAAATTAAACAAATAATCTATTGATTCTAATAATACAGTATACAGCCAAGAATAGGCCGCACACTTCCCCCCAAAACAGCCTTGATTAAGATTTATTTGATTTTAAATATTGTTTTTAATATCAAACTTTGACATTGCAAGCTGTTTCATTACAAAGTTAAATTATAAATGGTATAGATTTCAACCATCATTTTATTGATTGCATTTAAAGTGTGTATGGGTTATTTCTCTAGTATTTGAATGAACTATAAAAGTGTGTTTCTAGGTGTCCTCCTCGGGTCTCTCCGAGACACCCAGAATGGCTCCTCGCGACTTTAAAACCCTTGGACTAGATTTTTGTTATATAGTTTAAATATCAAAACAAAGTATTGCAACAAATTGAATGCAGAAGAAGACAAGCAAAGCCAGTTGTCTTTGTGTAAGTCGCAATCTTAATTAGCACCTCGTCTTACTATCCATTCAGGTTATGCACCTAAATAATACTTACTCTAATGCGTAAGTAATGATAAATTTCAAATTTATAGGAAGTGTGCCCACATTTGCGTGAAGGAAGCGTGGGAAATAATTTAGGGAAAAACCTTTAGTACACACGACGGGGATTAAACACTTATTCTCCCCATCATCGGCCGTATAGTCTAGTGCATGAGTGACGCCTTAGACCATGCGGCCACAGAGGCGGGTACATCCAGATATTAAAGTGATAAGTAAAGATGTTTAAAACCATGCCACTATTCTCACAAAAAAACACTGTAAAACCATGTTATTTAAAGTAAATAATGGTATTTATTTTAAAAATTTACTTATATACCATTTGCTCCTCTCTTGACCTAAAACGTGGGCCTATTCTCTGTCAGGATGTGCTATGGCTGAGGGAGGATAGGAGAAGGTGTGGGTTCGTGATTTACAAAGACATTATTTTTAAGGTTTTTATTAGTGCTATCAAGTACAAAAATGTAATGTAATGCAGGACGCCCGTGTAACCCCGAATCGGGTAGAGTGGTGATCCCTAGACTGCGATGTTGGTTATTCAGCCCTGATGGTTTGATACATCACTTAAGACTGGTTTCTACCTAAGGAACGCTGACAATGTTTATGTGGTCAGCTCCTCTATTCTATTTGTTTACAGGCTAATCACAACAACCTGCAACGCTAGCTTTGTCATTCGCAACCCATAACACACAATAATATAACAACACGCCTTACAATTTAGGCAGTAAGGTTACAGATTAAAATTAAATTATACACAATTTCTAAAAGCTATAATTCTAATGCGATGAACTTCAATCACTTAAACAAAATATTTTCGGGTCTCTGCAATTTCTTTTAGGGTTGTAAAGGGCTCCAAAGACAATGAAATTTGAGAACCACTGGACTATAAGATAATCCAAAGAAAGCAAATGTCAAAAGACCTATAAATTATATATGTACTTTAGTAAACATAATTGGTGACCTGACGGTCTAGGGGTAAGGTGTCAGACTTCTGTGCTAGCGGCCGGGGTTCAATCCTCGGTCGCGGCAAAGATTTATCTGATTACCAAACCCTTCCTTCACCTCTGACAAGACATCTTGTGAATGTGGGAAATGCCAGGCCTCCACCGTGGTTCGGATTCCACGTTAAACTGTAGGTCCTTCATTTCATCTTACAATCACCCTACCATTACACATTAGCGTAAGTGCGTATAACCCGAACGAGTAGTAAGACGCAATGCTAATAATAGTAAACATAATTCAAATGTATGTACTTTCAAAGGAAGTTTTCTCTTCTCGTTCTCTCATCTCGATTTAAAAAAATCGTATTTTTGTCTAGATTATCGTCTCTGATTGATAAGGTGGTTCTCGCACATCCTTAGTTATAATTGTGAAGACCGTTGTGAAACAAGTTGACCAGGGCTCGAGTCTCCGGTTCATCGCATCGGACTGACGACGGTCTGCTGATAGCACTTATCACCAGGGAGTGTTGGCGCCTACCAGAACATAACAATGAACTGAAATGAACTCTGCGACAGCATTTTTTATTATTATTATTTTACTTTTAATTACGATAACAAACTTGGCTCGGTTATGTTCTTTCCACAAAAACTTCCACGGTATTTCAAGGTCGATTCTCACCCTAGTAAGTTGTGAGCTGATGAGACTGTAAAGTGTTTTCTTGCATCACGGCTTTCTGTCAGTGAGAGCTATCAACATCTAATGGAGTAGAGATGGGAAAAAGTAAAAGAGAGGAAATATAAACTAATTTGCGTGTAGGAAGAGTGGAAAACTATTGGGAGAAAAAAATCCTCAATTAGCTTTGTAGGTATTCCAACCCTGACCTCCCGATGATCGTTTCTAAAATACACATACCTGGTAGAGGGCTGCATTGGAAGGGGATGGTATTTTGTCCGAGTCATATATTTGTAGATCGGCTTTTAATTGCATGGGTATTTTCCTATTTCTACCCGTAAAGTGCGTGTTTGATCAAGTCGTACGCATTCATCACCCTTTATAGTTTATAAAAAGGCAGTTTTTAAAAAATGTTAAGTAATTTTTTTTAGATATTTAGGCCATTTTAAAGGTAACTTTTTCGTCATCAAAGTTTGGGTACTGATTATTACTAAGTATACTTTCGCGTGTGTAATCGTCAAGTTATGATTAATGAAGCTGTCACGTTTGGTAGATATTTTCAATACCTTTAAACTAACACTAGTAAACTAGTTAAATGTTATCTTTTTGGCATAAAAAAGTGTTGTGTTTTTTAAAAAGGTTTCTATATGAAAAATTGACCTGCACACTTTTGAGGTTTCAAAATATACCTACTTATAAGGTTTTACAAAAATAAATAGTTTTCCTTTGTATTTAATATTCAAAATACACATAAGTTTGTTATGTAGACTTATTTCTAACAAATTCTTGACACTGGAGTTTTTAAAGATATGTTTGTGTTCTTCACAAAAAAAACTCGCATTAATATAATATATCTTTTCACTACCCGTACGGATTGCACGTAAATTGGAGGTAAAAACTAATAACTTAGAGTGGGTAATGTTCTTTCACTCCGTATTGCCAAAATATCTGAATATTCTAAAAACTAAAACTTTAAAATTTTCCTGGTTTCTCACAGATATTTTCTGCCACACCATATTCCCTCAATTTTCCAGGAGCGTATTAAGGCGGGGATGTAGAAAAGGCCAGAGGTTTTGCAGTTTTTATGGCAAAACATTATTTGGCAAAAATAAATCAAATAATTGCTTCTATACAAACACAGAGTTTAACTTTACTCACATGGTGATATCAACAGTTGTTGAATTTTTGTCAAGAGCATGCCGGAATTAGATTATAAACTTTTTAAATGAAGATAAACATTATTATTATTATTATTAGCACCGCGTCTTACTACCCGTTCGGGTTATACGCACTTACGCTAATGTGTCATGGTAGGGTGATTTTGAGATGAAATGGAGGACCTACAGTTTAACGTGGAATTCGAACCACGGTGGAGGCCTGGAATTCCCCACATTCACAAGATGTCTTGTCAGAGGTGAAGGAAGGGTTTGGTAATCAGATAAATATATGCCGGGACCGAGGATTGAACCCCGGCCGCCAGCATAGAAGTCTGACACCTTACCCCTAGACCGCCAGGTCACCAATGAAGATAAAAAGTTACCGTTAAATTCAAGGACACCCTTGGCAGATATTCAAGAAATGTTAATGTCATTATGTGAAAAAAATTAAACCATGTTTATGTTGAAGCAATATTTGAGTTATTTTGACTATAACAAGTTTTTATATAAAAATTGCAAAAAAAAAATTCTCACGTTCCCTACATCCCCACTTTAAGCTTGGCGTTTTAAACTTTTATCCGTCAAGATTTGGTCGGGTGATAGGAGGCGTTTTATACTTTGTGCCACACAAAACTGCCCCACCAAAAGTAACAAGACATTGTTTTGTTTTATTTTGTGTATGAAAAATTAACCTACGCGGACATTTATTTTACTTGTCTGATTTCTGTTTTTAGTGGAGCGGGTAAGTGGGCACCTTCGGTCAAGAAAAAGTATCGAACGCTGTCAAGCCACAAGGCTTACACAATGAACTGCGTCGTTTTCTGGAACTTCTCTATTCTTATACTCTCTTTCCCCTTCACCTATTATCACCCTTTGTCATGTCAATAAGAGCGGGAAATAAACTACTAAGCTTCTTATATCAAGGTAAAGAGGAAAGAAAGATCACTGATCGTTACCAAAGATCTTAAAATTGTCTTTTGGTGAGTATCAAAAAATCACTCTAGACCTATTTTTTACAGGAAGGATAGATCTAGAGCCCTTTTTCATCATGCCTGGTCTTATAGCGCCCGCCACAAATAAACTTAAAAAGTGGAAATGAGCTAATGTCACATTTTCATACCTTTTTTTTACTATTAATAAAACTTAACTATAAGGTTGTTGAGTAAAACGAGAGCTGTTGGAATCTTTCGACTTTATTTTGGCGTGAATCATATTATGAAATAACGTATTGTGAAATTAAATATCGTGCTAGAGCTGAACGTCTGCGCGGCCATTTATCGTTAACCTAGGCGGCCCCCTTAACTTGAAGAATCGTGCGCGATGCAGGGGTGGAAGGATGATAGATTCTGCAGCTGTCAAGGGTAAAAATAAACTGTAGTATAAAGAAACTCTCACATCTGGTGAGCCGTCAACGCTAGAAGCAGAACCTAACATTTTTCTTTTGTGCACCACGTTTCACATATTATCGTAAAGGTTATCCGCATATTCGAACTAGCTGGGCAGAAGTGAAGGTATAATTTAGATAAAGTGTATCCATATTGACATTTAGGTATATTGGAAAACCATTCAAGAAAAATCACTCGGTACACCCAACCAGGACTCGAACCCTCACCTCCCCGTCACCGGCAAACTATCCTAAGTAGAGAGTGACGTCTTAGATCATTCGAACACCGATGCGAGTCACACCATTTCAGCGGCCAATAGTTCTTAATTTGTTAACGAACTTAAGAGCATTTTGGTTCAAACATACCGTTACTAAAAATTCGTGGTTTGTCCATTGATAGGCAGATAATGACCATTATAGTATGCCTTTATAGCCAGTTGTAAAACATAAATATACCAACAGTCCGAAGCTTAGATTTTTTCATTTAAGTTTGATAAATAATGACAAAGTGCCTAGATGGCGCATAATAGCTTTAGAAGATACATGAAAGTTTGTATACTTAATAAAGTTCCACTAACATTAAAAACACATTGATATAAAACAAGTACAGTTACGTTAATAAATGCACACAATATTTATATAAAAAATACTAGATATATTTAATGTTTTTTAACGGCAGTTTTATCCACGTTAAGCTTTTTAAATCTGATCGTTAAATGAATTATTAAGAAATAAAAATTCCTCCCGTTGTCAAAAGCCAACTAAAAATGTTGCAACTATATTCTTTAATGTATCCATTCGTATGCCAAGCAGTGTGTTTTGGTGCTATCACTTTCGACATTATGGCACTCATTTAAATAGCTTTAGTCGATGCTATTCTGCATTTATGCTTTTCGTGTAGCAGTCAGACAATAGTCATTATAGTAAAGTTACTGATACGGAAAGCTTTCTAGTATTTTTATAGTCTGGTCGCAATGAAAAGAATTTTATCTGGCAATTAAAATGTCATGATTTTTTTAGCCCCACGTCTTAATTCTCATTCGGCCTATCCATACGTTAACACTAATGGGCTAAGAATGAAGAAACCACTTTGGGAAAAACTACTTCGGTACACACGACCGAGATTTTAACCCCGACCTCTTCATCACTATATGGTTGCCACTATTTTCTTGATACAAAGAGTTTTGTGTTTTCTGTTTTCCAGGTGAGTGGCATATCATACTAGACGAAACTGACTCCTTTGTCCGCTCTTGCAGGCTGACTAATAAGAGCACGCCTCACATGCCCATCAACTCTGTGATGCAGTCGCTTAGAATTCTTAAGATTACACGAACACTATCGCACGTGGAACATTGTCGAAGTATTCAGTGATATTTGGATGAAAAAACTGCGTTGAAAAGGCCGCTTTTTATCATTTTAGAATGGCTTCATAGCTAAGCATTGTGCACAAATCTTTATTCTGTCATATTACCCGCCTCGGTGACGTAGTTGGCTAACGCGCTAGTTTAATCTTGAGCCAGACTTCCGAGGACGGGAAGATCGAGATTCGAATTTCGGTCAGGTGAACTTTATTTCCCCCCTAAATGGTTTCCACTCTTCCTCCCCGCCAATGTGGGTTTACTTCTTCTAAATTCAACCTTCCCAATTCCTAATCGATTAGCGTAGTTAGTATTTAAACGTATAATCCGAACGGGTAGTAATATGCGGTGCCTAATAATAATAATATTAATCATAGTAATCATAATGACATACGGTAGTTACTAACAATAAACTTGGTCGCTTTGTCCCACATCGTCACCGCGGAAGATTTCGGGTAGGCTAATTATTCAAATACGAATGCACTGCACACACTTCTAGCATATCGTAGGTGTTTCCTTTTCCCTTTTAACTTATATAACTCGCGCAAGCTGAGTTGGGCCTTTTAAGATGAACGCTATTAAGGGGTAAGATGTTACCTAGACATTCATGTATTTATACGCCAAGTTGTGTATTTCTAAAGCTGTAATTCATGAGAGCTATGGTTCTTTAATTAAGAATGTGTAGAAACCAATTTACATTTTTTAGAGAATAGACATATTTTTCCGCTACCAACAGAGATAATGTTTTAATATATTATTAGTGTTAGTTTATAATCACTTATCTGTCTATCAAATGTAACGGCTGCAGATCACATGACTTTTAAGAGTACGTAAAAGGGTTATTATTATTATTATTATTATTATTATTATTATTATTAGGACCACGTCTTACTACCCGTTTGGGTTGTACGCACTTACGCTAATATGTAATGGTAGGGTGATTGTGAGATGAAATAGAGGACCTAAAGTTTAACGTGGGATCTAAGCCACGGTGGAGGCCTGGCTTTCCACACATTCACAAGTTGTGATTAATACACGTCTTGTCAGAGGTGAAGGAGGCGTTTGGCAATCAGATAGATCTTTGCTGGGACCGAGGATTGAACCCCGGACCCCCTGCACAGAAGTCTGACATATTACCCTTAGACCGCCAGGTCACCACGTAAAAATAAATCTAGACGCTTTTCTAACTTTCAGATAAGATTCTTCCTATGGAAATTTACCTGCTGCTATGTTACCCTATACAAAACATAGAACGGGCGAGCTAGTGCGGAGAGTACACCTACCTATAAGCGATCGTATCATTCCAGTTTGACCGGTCAGTTAGAAACCGGATTTAGCACCGAACACAAGAAATTACATCAAATTGCAATCATTAACATACTCCACTCAACGAAAGTGAAAATTGATATGTCAAGCAAGATTTTGTTAATAATCTATTTATGTTGGAAATAATCCACACTTGTTCACGGGGGCTACTTTATTTACACTACCTGTTAGTAATGAAAAATAGCCAGGTCAAAGCCGGTATCACTTCTCGCACTAAGGTCAACGCGTGAGTGACCTTACAGCCCACGTTTGGTCAAAGGACAATAATATTGAAATGTAAAAGTAGTATTTAATATAATTAATTTCAATGCTGTCATATATATATATATATATGCGCGCGCGCGAGCAAAGTTTGGGTGGTTATATAACGTTACCTTGAGGTAGTATACAATGCACAGAGGATATTATTTATTTTCCTTCTTCCTTATCGCTAATATTAGAGATACTTTTAATATTTATAACACCCACGTTGGTGGCCGTATGGTCTAAGGCGATACTTTCACAGTAAGCTAGACTGCCGATGACGGGAAGAACCAATATTCGAATCTCAGTCGGGTGTACTGTGATTTTTTTTTTCAAACTGGTTTTTCACTCTCTCTCTCCAAACAAATACGGATACACTTCCTCTAAATATAACCTTCCCAATCCATAAAACCTTTAGCGTAATTAGTACTAAGCGTATAACTCGAAAGGGTAGTAAGACGCGGTTCTAAAAGAAAGTATAAAAACTAGGTATGTCTTTAGAATATCATATCTAGTCTATCCATCCATCCGTCTTATCAGGGCAGACAAGCTATAGTATGATTTTGGTAGGAAGAACAGTAGAAGTCAGTTACTCAAGTTACTAGAACAATTTTAATACATCCATACACCCAGTCATGTGATCTGTAGTGGTCATTTTGGATAGATATTATCAATTACTATAAAATAACACAAATAATAAAATGAAATGTTATCAATGTTGGCTACAAATAAACATGTTAGAATTTTCTCTACTGTTCTTCCAACCAAAATCAGGGTATAGCTACTGATTATATTATATTAAATTAATTATATTATAAAATAGGGTATATTTGCGGTTGAAACTTTCAATCATCTTTATTAATCTTGTCCTAGTAGAACCCCGAAACCGTATCTATGGGACGTCCCAAGACAAAGACAAGATAGGAGCTGTGTTTCTATAGCCCCAAGTACCGTGACAAAACCCAGACTACAACCAGGATGCAATCTACCTGAATAAACCACGTCAGACACCACAATGACGTCGCGTTTTCCAACCACATCATCTAGACGGATAAAACGAGCAAAGGCTATCTTTGTACAGTCAGTAGGCAATAGTTAAACATCAAGGCTTAATTAATTAACCCAGACTAGTGGGTAAGCAGTTCGAATGTCAAGCTTATTTAATTTAGACTGCGGATGACTGGAAGATAAAGAGATACGACTCCTGGACGAGTAGATTTGACCTTTGTTTCCTCTTTAAATTGATTCCCCTCTCCTTCCCAAATTCGGGTACATTTTATCTCAACTCTTAACTCACTCGTCCCTATCAAACTAGTGCAATTTAATTTATATGCGTACATTCCGAACGAGCAATGAAAAGCGGTGTAAATAAAATACATTATTTACTCTCTAAGAAATAAATTATTCCCCTACTAGGCCTACCTTATGAGTTGTACTTGTTATTTCGTATTTTAGAAGAGTTTCAGAGATATGATCGAAATTGGAGATATCCGCTTAAATAAGGTCCTCTACAAGTCATTTTATGGAAAAAGTAGATGTAGGGCCTTCACCATTTTGTTTATGATATAAATCTGTCACTAGATAGTTTTTTTTAAACACTGCGCCTTACTACCAGTTCGGGTTAAACGCTTTTGTACTAAATACACTAATGGGTTTAAGGATTAAGAAGATTATATTTAGGCCCATAAGAAATGTAGTCACATTTGCGTGGAGGTAGAGTGGAAAAACCCTCCTGAGTACACCCGACCGAGATTTGAACTTCTATCTCTGCCTCATCAGTAGTCTAGTCACATGAGAGCAGTGCGTTAGCCCATGCAGCAACCGAGGGTGTTATTTAAAATCGTTGGAAACATTATTGGGGGAAAAAAATATTTTCCCCTCTGTTTTCGTTCTAGTAAGACTTAAGGTTGTATCGATTATTATAAAATGAATCTCTGGGGGAACCTTGTGAAAATCATAGAATACCAAGTTTTAGCTCGACAGGTAAACTAAACAAAAAAAGTTTTCGGCTGTAGGCCGAGTGACAAAGCGAGAAACCACATTTTCGGATTCTGGGACTCATGAAACTTAAGACGCCAATTAAAAATTCAAATTTTATTTTTTGACGATCCCAATATTTACTCTCTCCTAGGGGTCGCGATATTGAGCTGTTGTTATGAACACATTTCCGAGTGACACTTGCAATATAATGCGTGTTGCACTTGGCAGCCAATGACGTCTGTCGGGTTGTCCGGATCAGGTGAACTAGGAGTACAGTAGCCCCATGGCTTCTTTGGTCCTGACTGACCGCTGACGGCTTTGAAAAGTTACCAGACCAATTGTGTATCCCTAAGCCGAACCATATGATCTGCAAAAATGTGTGTTTAGCAGTTGTCACTTCTGACAGCCAAAATTTAGGTATATACCTAAATGTTGACTGTCAGATATGAGCTGTCAGTCAGCACCAAAAAGGTTATGGGGCTACTGTAGTTTCCAACGCGGGATTTTAATTATGTGCTTTACCAGTTTTATAATTAATTTTATACCACGTCTTACTACCCGTTGGGTTTAGACGCTTTTGTAATAATTACTCTATTGGTTTTAGGGATTAGGAAGGTTAAATAAATAGTAATTGTACCCGTATTTACCTGGAGGGAGAGCGAAAAACAAAAAAAAACCGCAACCAACCGAGATTCGAGCCTCAATCTCCACGTCATCAACAGTGTAGAATGATGCGAGAATAGCGCGTTATACCATGCAGCCACCGAAGCAGGTCAGTAGTTTTCTAATGATATTACTATAAAACTACATTTCTTAAGGCTAAACGTTGGATTAAGAGCTTTATTTAATTAATAAATCATAATACTTCATTAATTAATGTGTCTCGGTGTCTAATAGGTTGATTAATTTTATATGAGCAATTTGTGCAAATGGGTAGCTGCGGGAAACAAGCTATTTCAATTAGCTTAATTTCATTATGCACACGAATTACTAAAAGTCATTATTGTCTAATGGAATGGGTCCAGACTCGCAACACAACCAACCATACATCAATAAATTATCATTTTATTATTTTATCTAGCTTTGTACATGAACAAAATTGCCGAATATAATA
Organism: Timema shepardi; assembly: GCA_902151425.1. Taxonomy (NCBI): domain Eukaryota; kingdom Metazoa; phylum Arthropoda; class Insecta; order Phasmatodea; family Timematidae; genus Timema; species Timema shepardi. The sequence continues at coordinate 72,423 of CABFVX010000400.1, forward strand.
TATGTACATAGTATTCAACTTTTTACTTACATTATAATTTGTTGATGAGCCCTAATTAATAAAAACTATGTATTAGTTATACATTTTTTCGGGTTTTCCTTGTAATTATTATTATTATTAGCACCGCATCTTACTAACCGCTCGGTTTAGTGTGTGCTGATAGGATGATTGTGAGATGAAATGGAGGACGTGGAGTCCGAACCACGGAGGTGGTCTGGCATTCCACACATTCACAAGTTGTGATTAATACATGTCTTGTCAGAGGTGAAGGAAGGGTTTGGTAATCAGATAAATCTGTGCACGGGACCGAGGAATGAACCCCGGCTGCCAGCACAGAAGTCTGACACCTTACCCCTAGACCGCCAGGTCACCCAACCTTCTTGTAATTGTGTAGGTAGGTTTTAAGTTTATAATGATATATTGAATTTCAGTTGAAAATGACAAATTTAATCAAAGAAGTATGTCAGTAATAATTCAAGGTCAAATTATTAGCACATCAGTACTATCAAATAAGTACATACTACTAAATTGAACAGGTAGTAGGACAGGGTGCTAAAAAAAAGTACTATCTAGTGGAATTTACAATTAGATAAAAAGTAGGTCGATTTTGGTAGTGTTGGGTGACAAATAAATAGCGTTTTCCAAATTCACACAAAGCGGCAACTGTCCCAAAAAATAATGATACATTGACAAAAATAATACAAGTACCGGTAGCTATATAGTTAGTGCAAAAACACAAATTAATAATAAAATGACTTTGAAATGTCTTATTGTTGTAGAATTCTAGAAGTTTTGTAAGAAATGTATTTTAACTTTTAAGTATTATTTTATCAATACTATAATATATTAGGAGAAACCACGGCAGTACTTACTCAAAGTTGAAATGCTTCTGGTGTCGCTTTCACAGAGAAAATATTGTTTGAAGGAATCCAGCAGAAATCTCAACGAAACACGATGACAATCAAATGTGTTGTCAATAAACGAAAAATAAAATTGACACTGTGGCAAAGGCCAGTACAGCCGCAAGATATAGGATTTAATATTTTCGACCCAAGTCTTGGTAGTTCTGTATAATTATATTTCACAGACTATCGTTCAACACCAGTTCTAACCAAAGTGTTTACAACTAAAGTCGAAAGCTCAATATCGTTCACACTTTGCCGGCCACAACACTTTAAATGCACACAATCAATATATCAAACTGACAGTTAAACGTCAAGATTTAGATAGTAAATTCATCTAGTTTTATTACAATCCAACACTGCACTTGTCAGTACTAGTTCTGAGTTTATCAATTATATGAAAGATATAACTCCCACCTTACATCACAAAGATAAAAACTGCCCATAGAAAGCCCTCTTCAATTTAACCTGCCGAACCTTGCAATGCGAAAGACCGGACAGCACTAAAACGAAAGTTTACACTTGGTCTGTCAGCGTGAGGCGAGCACACTGTTGTTGTTATGAGACTCCCAATCCTCAGCCAATCAGAATCCATTAAATGGCGCAAGAGGGGGTAAGGGGAAGGAATAGATCTCCCCTACAGTCTATGTCTCTTTCTCACTCAAACAAAGGACGGCGCTTCGCTCCTCCGCGCATACGTCACCGCGCGACGGTTTGAACTGGATGGGGAACTATCAAAAGATGCGGGGCCTTTAAAATGTAGAGCTTGTTAAGGTTCTAACTAGAACATGGATATTATAAATATGTGACGGGTTCCCTAAAGTATGAATTTTCTATGATTATCTTTAATCCAAGGGTGCGTTCAAAAATTACCTAAGCACCTTAGAAGGCCAGAGGGCTTTGAACTTTGCTTATTTTTGTGAAAAGGAGGGTGAGAACAGTGTTTACGTAAGAGAGAGAAACTGGCAAGAATGGTGCAGTGACCCAGCCACCTCAAATGTACACTTTGACACTTTAACCAGGCTGAAAAAAGTTGATTTAGATACGTTTGATACCTGATGTCAATTTCTTAAAAAGTCGATTTTGCACTACAATGGAATCTTTCTTATAGATCGGACTGTATCGAGCTCCAACACTTATATTCCACCCGATTCAGTGGCCGAATGGTTTAAGCCACCCTTCTTGTATTAGATTAGCCTGCTGAAGAAGGGAATATCGGGGCTCAATTCCCAGTCGGGTCTAATGAGGGTGGTTTTTCATAAATGGTTTTCCACTCTCCTTCCATGCAAATAAGGGTAGATTATTTTTGAAACGCTTCCTTCCTCATCTCTATCCTTTTAGAGAAATTATCACACGCATAGCTTGCCAGGTAATGAGATGCGGGGATGAAAATCACTAATCCCAACAGCAGACAGTTTATGCTCATCTCTCCTCGACAATCCAAGATGTATCCCACAGGACGTAATGCAACGGGCACAGACAAGGAAGGACATTGTTAAATCCCTGCCATCACGAGGGTAAGGAACACTAGCTCCATTCTGTCTTCACCGGAATGAGTCATATCCGGGAAGAGCCTACCAGATGTTCGCTTCATTAGTCTGATGTCATCAATATGTCTTTGCTACCATCTAGTGTACACATTATTAAAAGCTATCTGGGTCACCAGACATCGACATATTAAACACATCTTTAGTTAATAGCTACCGCCATCAACACACAACAGTCCGCATCTGTGGGCATGAAGACAAAGACGTCGATCTCGTTAAACCAGGTTTCTTGTTCACGAGGGTATGAGGGTTGGAGGAGGGGGTCAGATTTCAGATCCCAGACGCGTTTACAAGACTGTTCATATATGTATATCCCACTCTAATTTCAAGTAAACGCGGGTATATTTATCCTAAATCATCCCTTCCTCGTCCCTATCACATCAAGGAAAATATTCAGATAGCCACGTCTTATTATACATCCAAGCTATCCCCAATCAACTAAACTAACTTTGTAAGGATGAGGAAGGTAGAATTTAGAGTAAATATGCCCACATTTGTGCGAGAGGGGCGTAAGAAGCATTTTAGGAAAGAATACCCTCAGTACATCTAACAGGGATTTGAACCTGATTACCAGATAATTAGATTTGATGAACTAGAAATTTTTCCGGATATTGAACGTCATAATTTGATATGTGATGAGGATTACCCGTTCAAAGAACGGGTTACAGCTGACGACGGAATGCAAAGTTAACAAAGCCGAGATAAAAAAAAAATTAGCACCGCGTCTTACTACCCGGGCTATGCACTTATGTACCAATTAAGCTAGTGGTTTTAGGGATTAGAAAGGTTATATTTTGTTGGGGTGAGCCACATTTGTGTGGAGAAAGAGTATGAAACATTTTTGAAAAATCTGACCGAGATTGGAACTTCTATCTCCTTCTTTATGGTCAAAATTTATAAAATTTTATTATATTATTAGTGTTAGTTTATAGATATTGATAAATAATAACGATCAAACATGACAGTTGTACTTCACATAACCCGACGTATGTATACATTAAAGTAGATCTAGTAATTTTTCTAGCCAACAAATAAGGTCGTTCTTATGCAAATTAGACTGTAGCTATCATTCCACAAGAAACGTTCTGAATATATTTTTAGACAGATAAATATTATATATTAGTGATAACTACTGTTCGCCCACGACTTGGTGGGCATTTATTGGCCTATGTAAAGGTTACTTGACATACTTTTGTTTCAATGGGCCATCTTGTGAGGTTTATAAAATAAAGTGATAAATTTATTTTTTAACATTTTCGGAGACAGCCACGCTAAAATAACAGATAAGAGTCGGATAAGATAGTTGTCATGTCTTTACTTTCTCTCGACGCCCTGAAGAGAGAAACATTGTGATCGACAAAAATTATTCAAAATTGAAATTTCGATAAATGTTTACGTTTACTGACCCTCTGAAACCGAAACGTGGTTTTTCACGATGACGTATGTTTGTTTCTTTTCTTTGCCTCTCTAAATCTTGGGCTAGAGCCGAGATAATTTTACCGATCGGGCTAAAACTTTGTATCTAGGGTTTACCATAAGCTCCCCCCGAGATGTTTTCGGAATCATATATCAAACCCTAAAATTAAGGGGAGTTTACCGAAGGTAAAAATATGTAAAATCGATTTTCTCAAAATTCACTCAAACGATTTTTATTAAATTTTGCAGCTAGACATGTTTAACATTACAAACAAAATGGCGGTTTTCATTCTTCCATGAAATACTTTTAGGGTACAATACATGTGCAGATATTTTCAATTTTTATCCTATCTCCGTAATTTTTGAGATATGAAATAATGTATCACTGTAAAGTTGTAATATTGTTAAAATTAAAAATATTTTAATATGGAATATAGTCTTAAAGAACCAACAGTTTCTGATCAACCATAGATAATTTTTATGGAGTACTTAGAAATGTGTAATTGATTCTTATTCCCTTTAGTGGACAGAGATGCTCCTCTTTTATCAATGTTTCCGTAACAGTGTATATTATTACATGTATGCGCTTTGATGGAGTGTTTCAGTAAAAGTATATATCATTTCTATGAGTTTTTAGCAAATTTCTTTATTTTAAGATTAAAGAGAGAGAGAAAAAAATCTGTACAGTGCACCATACCATTTATTTTTAATTTTTATCATCCTGTTTTTGGACAGTGTCGATCAATTTGATCTATGAAATAAAGCGATGTATATTTTAAAGGTATATACTTAATAAATTAAATATATATTTAAGTGATGAGATACGGTACATGAAAGTAATGAACTAGCACACGCACATTTGAAGCTAAGAGCCGGAGTAAGAGATACATACGTGTTGTTCATCACGATGATATGCACTGTTGCCAGATTTTATATTTAAACTTTATTGTAACTGAATTTATTAAAACCTTTCTATTTAATCTATGTACTAGCGGTGTACAAAGCTTCGAAACCTAGACCTGGCTTCGAAACAAATATCAGCTTCGACTTCTCTCAGAAAAACACTACAGCCTCAACAGTTTGGAAACTTAGCAAATAAAAATATTGACGGCTAAAATACTCAATTTATGTTCAATTATAGTCATTCTGAGCTGTCATACACATTACAAATCAATATTCATGTAAGAAAAACCTTAAGTAATTTAATCGTAAGGTGTGATAATATTTTTATTTATAAAAATTATGCAATAACACATTTCACAAGTAATTTAAATTATATATATATATATATATAATTTTTTCAGGCATAAAACAACCAACAAAAATATTTGAACTTTAATTCGGCTTCGAGAATATTTAACATACTTTATTCGAATTGGAAAAGTATACTTCGCACCCATCTATTATAAATGTATATTTCAAATTACATTAATTTGTTTAATGAATCGGGGTGGGGGGAGGGGGGGGGCAAAATCAGAGACAAATAATTCCATTGTTCACTGTTTCTCGTGAGCACTAGCTATAACTAGATCGCGTGGGAATATTTCGCTAAAGAAAAGTTCGGTAAGTGCGAGGCGGATTTTTCAAAAGAGTGCTTGAACCGTGAACTAGTTTGCAAACTCTTGCCACCAGACCGCGTTGTATTATTCAGGACCAAAACCCGGTACAAAGCTAACAAAGCCAGTTAGATGTCTGTAGACTGGTACACAATGTAGTCCTGTATAGAGTCCCTAGGAGCCCGCCTGCCATACGCTGTGATGCAACCAACGGCACACACACACACATCACTATATTATACAATGGCTCAGCGGTGGTGACGTCAGCGCAACCCTAACATTTGGATTTTTACAACCCGCATAAGCAACAAAACCAAAGAACAAAACACGGAACGCTCATGCAATAATTAATAAAACATTAATCAATAGAAGAGGAACCAAAATCTATATAAGTAGAGTAAAGAGAAGAGACCATAGATTATTATTATTATTATTATTATTAGCACCACGTCTTACTAACCGTTCGGGTTATACGCACTTACGCTAATGTGTAATGGTAGGGTGATAGTGATATGAAATGGAGGACCTACAGTTTAAAGTGGAATCCGAACCACGGTGGAGGCCTGGCATTCCCCACATTCCCAAGAGACCATAAAATGCGTTTAACCAGTGAATTGTAATCATGTTCAGATAATATCACTCAATACCTTTGGAACTATTGCTTTAATGCTTTTATCATTAAACATTTTAATGTCAACATAATTAATAACTTTTCCCTCTCCGTCATCTTAATACTCGTTCGGAATGGATGCACATATATTAACTACATTAATGGGATAGGGATGAGGAAGGTACAATTAAGAGGAACTGTATCCGCATTATCCTGGTGAAGGAGTGAAAATTCTGTAGGAAAAAAACATCCTCGGTGCACTTAGCCGGGATTAGAACCCTAAACCTCAGCGTCAACAGTAAGCTTGACTAAACAGGCTTTACTACGTGGTCAATCTTAGGCTTTTGAAGAACCTGTTTCCATGGTAACAATCTTCTATCCAACTTGTAAATATCTATCCATACTGCTCTAGGTTAAGATATTTTATGAGTAGTGTGATGATAGATTTGTGTGTAGAAAGTATAAGTTAGTATGTCAAATACACCAATTGAAAAAACAAAACTATCGAAAAAGAAAGGGCGCAAGCGCAAATAAACAAATTTGTTAATAATATCACAAATTGTAATTCAATGCTCTTAATAATTTTAGTGGTAATTTTTCCCGAAAACTTATTGGAATTATTTTTATTGAAAATCTACTAGTAAATTTCTATCTGTCTGCGCCGTTTACAAGCATAGTTCAAATTGGTGTTAAACACTGGGAATCGAACTGTGGCATGTCACTTAAATATTTCCCGTTCAACGAACCTTGAGAGCGAGTCGATGAAAAAAAGTGACCTTACACGAGTTTGGTCATGGCGTGATTAGTGTGTGTAAAAATACATGGACACAAAATGTGGGGTTAGATATGTGTATGAAAACTATACCGACAAGTGTTACTGCCAGCAATCTGCCATATACCAACCGGTTCACCTCTACGCACCGCTTGTTCCCGACCGGTTCGCGCCCCTGCCTGTCGCAATGAACGTAATACTTCTCAGTTTTCTACTACAACTCATACAAGTTAAGAGCTGGTGGGAAGAGAGAGGTTATTAAAAAATAACTCCACGGCGTTAGCCCGCAATCGAGTTATACCGAACAAGCGGCCGTCGCTGTTAGCGATGTTAGTGCCAACCTTTGCGGATAGAGGGTGTCATGTGGTCAGCACGCCGAGCCCTCCGGCAATTAATCTCAGTTTTATGGACATCAGATGCTACTTATTTATTCACAGAGCTCATCATTTGTCCTCACTAGGCTGAGTTTGACCCCGACCCAGGCCCAATGCTTCATAGAAAAATTGGAAGCGCCATAGAACCCAAGACCTCTACATCTGTAGCCAGGAACTGTGACCACTAGACAGACGCGGTCTAGCGGGGGTGTAAGGGCTTTGTTATTAGTTAGTTTGGGTATTTAAGGTAAAATTGAAGGGAATGTTGAGTTAAGGTAGGTCTTTTTTTAGTTTGTATTGGCCAAAATTAATAAAATATCGTTCAGAAACATGTATCTTATGTGATAGTTACAATAATCTCAACAGTTATTTGTCATGGTTATCGTTGAATTTGACGAGAACCTTTTCTTTTCTGACATCCCCTAGAAAGGTAACAGTGATATTCCCGGCCATCATACAATCTCAACCTAACTTGAATCTACTGCAAGTCTACACTAACTGACAATCAGAGCATTACCAATGTTATGCACGAGACGTTAGAGTGAGCCAAGTGCGAAGCTCGAGTTTCTACTGTTCACTCATGGTAGCTTTGGCCTTATCTGACAGTTCTACATGCTATGATTTTAATAAAAAAAAGTAGTTCCGTAGTCAACCGCTTACATTTTACAAAAATGTCGAATATGCAACTGTTTTAAGAAACTTTTCAAATGTCACAAACATCCAAAGGTACTGTGTAAAATATTACATATAATTACTATTAAATTATTCAGATATCTACGACATACGTTCTTTTTGTATGATATTTCAATCCTTTGCTTTCAGACCGGACAAATAATTATTAGATAAGGGGACAATGATTGTTGCATAGTCCTGTCAAAATAAAACCTTCCAAAAACGGAGCTTTCGAGAACCTCCTAATTCATAATCCCACATACGCCACTGCCAATACGTTAGCGTATCGCCAATTTGTCCCCTTCAAGAAGTGACGAGGGGGGGAGCAATTGGGGATTTTTCCACCTTCCTCCAAAATTGTAAGTCATTTTCATAAAAGCTTAATATGTATTAAGTAGGGGTGTGTGAGTACTCGAAAATATGGTTTCGTGTTGAGTTTTAGTAGCTGCTCAAACTTAAACGGAAGATTTTTACAAAACTAACAAAAAATTGAGTAAGTCCCCTCAGAATTTTCAATTTTTTTCTCTAGCAAATTCTGCGTTTAGTAGATTTTACTCAATTTTAAAAAAATATCTTAATATTTCCCGTTGTCTAGTTAAAAATAAAACGTGTACAGTATCAAATATATTTTAAAATCTGAATTTGTGATTAAATTTTTTTCATAAAAAGAACTTTATTTTTAAAAACCTGTTTGTACTTATGTACTTATGATTCATAAATGAATCTATTACTAAAATGCAACTTGAAATATTTCTAGTACAAAAATTGCTTTAATTTATGTTACTTGAACTCGGAAAAAAAATATCGATATTTTCATTCAAACTCGAAACGAGATTGAATCGGAGTGTAAAATGTCTACTCGCTAACCTCTAATATTAAGTAAAACTACACGCCATATTCGGCGTAAATTGATTGAATTTTCGTTATATAGGGGGTCGAGGTTTAAATCTCATATATTCTACACATTAGTGCGCGAGAATTTCGTCTAAGGTACCCTTACAATCCAAACTCCTAAAATATGTCGCTAAATACATTGGTGTTGAGCGTTTTTTCTAAAATAAATCAATGTCATACATAAACGCACTATACAAACCGATCTAGCTGAGGACATTTTTTGACATTTATAAAAAATACTTTCTTTTAGCACCACGTCTTACTACTAATTCGGGTTATACGCCTATGTACTAAATACACTAATGGGTTAGCGATTAGGAATGTTCAATTGAAAGGAAGTGGAACCACATTTGCGTGGAAGGAGTGTGGAAAATATAGGAAAACCACCCTTAGTGCACCCAACAAGAATCGAGTTCCGATCTCTCCGTTTTTGGCAGTCTAGTCCAGCACGAGAGTAGCGCGTTAGATCACGTGGCCACCAAAGCGATTTAGAAATACTATTCAGTGGCGGGATGGTCTAAGACGTCACTCCCGTGTTAGGGTTCGATTCCCGGTTGGGTATACCAAGGGTGGTTTTCCCTAAATGGTTTTCTACTCTCCTTCCAGGAAAATTCGGCTATATTTCTTCTAAAAATTCTTACTTCCTCATTCCTACCCCACTTGAGTAATTATAATATATGCGTATAAACCTAACAGGTAGTAGGACGCGGCGATAAAAAAATAAATAAAAAATGTTCACACATTTATACGTAAAGTGATGTGATCTCCAGCTATCACTTTTCATAGTTATTATCAATATCTATGGAATAGTACTAATAATATAATAAAATATTATCAATGTTGACAGAAAACACGTATGTTTGTATTTTATAAAAATTCCTACCAGAATCGTACATTTAAATAAACACACAACTAAAGGCCAACCCACCTCGGTGGCGTAGTTGGCTAACGCGCTAGTCATGCTGAGCTCGGCTGCTGAGGACGGGGAGATCGAGGTTCGAATCTCGGTCGGGTGAACTGGGGGAGGTTTTTCCTAAATTGTTTTCCACTCTCCCTCCACGCAAATGCGGGTTCACTTCCTCTAATTCAACCTTCCCAATTTCTAATCCATTAGCGTAATTAGTACTTAAAGCGTATAACCCGAACGGGTAGTAAGACGCAGTGCTAAATAATAATAATAATAATAATAACTAAAGGCCAAACGTTCCGCAATTTCCTTCCTTGTGTTGAGTGTGGAATTAGTTAAAAAGAGTGACTCAAGCCAGTTGGTTATGACCCATAGTTGAGTGGTTATAGGATAGAGGCAAAGTACGGCTCCATGCATTTGATTCGATCCCAACTGAACTTATCGGAACGGGTAGTACGACGCGGCCTAGATAAACAACAAGAAAACAATGAATGTCAAATAAAAACCAATATAATTTCAGTAAATGAATGTGAAAATTAAATAACCTTCCCAAACTGTGTAAAGTTAAGTTTTAAACCTTATAATGTTTACGTTAGTGAAAGCATGAATTAAATTTACTTTTAAGATATTACAAAAACAAACGCAGAAATTGAATTATGAAAAATGAAAATAAAAAAATCAAGGGAAATAAATTACGTGAAACAAAATTAAAGTAGAAATAATAAATAATATAAAAAAGCTTTTTTTTACAACTAAGCTTTTACTCCTCTACTCACTATCAAGTTATATATATACACACACACAAATTGCGATAAAATAAGGTCATATCTTGTACCTGGTAGCATTACAGTGCATAATAAACATTCAGTTTACACAATGAAACTGGTCCACAGTCAGCTACCAGTGCAGAAGTAGGCAGTTAAAAGGAGACATTCGCTGCGTTTAACGCAGGTATATGTCTTGTTTATATACAAGCATGACAAACTTGAGGACCGTGGGCTATATCCGGCTAGATCCATGATAATGTGCGCCCCTAAGGACCTCAAGACGAACCGAAATACGGTCGAATTATTATTTTTCCAAGACGTCGATGAAATATACCGTTTGGGAATTTGATGCCATTTCATATTTAATTTTATCAAATTCAAAATCTATCACACAAGGTCAGTTACTTTTTATAACCGTTACTGTTTCCAGTCTGTGGCTTGGATAAGTTTTTTTATTCAAGCCACATATTTTCCATTACCGCCTTGCTAGGCTTGTCGTAGCTTCATATGCCTTAAATTCTAAATGAAGAATAGGACAGGCACAACATCCAGTCCCCGGCCGTTAATTCATCGCTGTGAAAGGGTAAACCCACATTTCACTAATTATAAATTATTTTTTTGAAATGCCGGGAATCGAACCCGTGACCCTTAGCTCAATAGAAAGACACGCTACCGAATGAGCTAAGGTGTCGAAACATAAGGTTAACTATTTATTAACTAATGCTTGATCGAAAATGAAACAAAAAATAGAGAGTGAGTCACATCTTTAGTTTATATTTGTAAAAATGAACTACCGGCTGGAGTTCTTATTACCTAAGCTACATTGCCTTTTTTTAAATGTGTCCTCCTTAGTTGATTCAACTTTTCTTGTGGACCTTAAGATCAAATAAATCTGACAAACCAGATCTAAAACATGACTTTCCATTAAAATATGTAACACATGGTTGTTCAGAAGGAATTTCCACTTTTCCAAACACTTTAGGAAGATTTATAGTGGAATATAATTTCATTTAACATAAAAGTGCACCAGTCTCGGTGGTGTAGTTAACTAACGCGTTAGTTTCATGTTGAGCTTGACTGCAGAGGACAGGGAGATCAAGGTTCGAATCACGATCGGGTGAGCTGGGGTTGGTTTTCAATAAGTGGTTTTCCACGCTCCCTTCACGCTAATGCGGGTGCACTTCCTCTTTATTCAACCTTTCCAATTCCTAAGAAACAACTTAAAAGTGACTAGTTGAAAGTCATGTCATTGGTGTGTAGAGTGGGATGATTTGCAATTTGATGGGTCAATTTGTGTATTTACTACTTAATTAAATGTTTCAAGGAAAAATATTTTATTAAACTGGTTTTTCTTAGATGCTAAGTCCTATTATTTAAAGTTTGCGTCTTTTATAGGCCCACGTCTCAAATTCAGTGAAAAAATGAAAGTAGTTAAATATGGATTTAAAAAAATTGATACACAGTTAAAAATGTGCACGGTACTTAAGCTTTTTAAGGTGTTTGTTTTAGAAACAATTAGTTCTTTCTTGATGAGCAAACTTTAACTCTGAACTAAATATTGTTGGACGCCTTATCTAATATTTTCATTGCTAAATAAAAATAATTCCTGTGTTTGTTAGAGTTTTAACGAAATATTATAAAATCTCAATAAATACGCTATTGCTGTTTTTATAACAATGACAATGTTAAGAAAGATCCCCAGAAATACTTATTTTAGAACAAATAATTGTAAATCAAAAGGTTACAAAGAGTTTCTTAACAAAAAAAAAAGTAATACATTTTGGCGTTAAGAATTAGATTATGGATCGTGTATCAATACACTCTACCGGTAGTTGGTTGAATTTCAATATTTTGATTTAAAAATTATCTGATTTTGAATTGGGTCTTACATAAAACCAACTCTTAAATATTTGAATTGAGTAACGTATAATTAATATAGAATATCTCAACATTAGGAATTGATGATTCAATCCGTAAGAATCTAAACATTTGAAAGACCAGCTTCAATAAATTGAAATATAACTATTAGGCAATATGATAACCCCTATTAAATATATATTGAGTCCTCTTTAGCTAAGTGGTAGCGCACTAGTCTCATATACTAGGGGTCTGAGTATAAACCTCACAAGATACATATTTTTCTTTTATTGTAGTTTATTAATATTGTTATGAAAAAGATAACCCCAATAAATAACATAAACTAGATTTAACCAACAATTTGAACTATTATTCAAACTACACAATTTTGTATTAATAAGTATCAGCCTCGACGATTATCTCAAGTTTTTATAATTACTTAGCAAGTAATTCATCATTTTTAAGAAAGACTAGAGTAGGTGACCTAGTGGTCTAGGGTTAAGGTGTTGGACTTTTGTGCTGGGGGTCCAGGGTTCAATCCTCGGTCCCGGCACAGACTTATCTCCTTACCAAACCCTTCCTTCACCTCTGATAAGGCGTGTATTAATCACAACTTGTGAATGTGGGGAATGCCAGGCCTCCACCGTGGTTCGGATTCCACGTTAAACTGTAGGTCGTCCATTTCATCTCACAATCACCCTACCATTACACATTAGCGTAAGTGCGTATAAACCGAACTGGTATTAAGACGTGATGATGATGATGATGATGATAATAATAATAATAATAATAGAGACGAGCTGATTACCTATGATGAAAGCTATAAAACTAATATTATATCCAATCCTAAGTTGTTATAATATTAGCAATAATTTATTTACCAGCATGCTTGAAATATTTCTCATTGGTGAAATTGAAGATTCCCGTTTCTCATTTATCAAATAACGCCCGGACGAGTGGGTTCCTCTTCTATAATTAAGTCAGTTTGTTAGTTGTGAGCGATAATAGTTAGCCGGATCTGAAATTGAACGTTATATGACCGAAATAGTAAGAACTATTATTTATTTAAAAAGTTAAGTTGATATTTAATATTTTGAAAAAAAATACTGGGAAGAAGCGGTCATGGATTTTGCTTTGTTGAATTTAAATTGATAAATTAAAATTCGAAGAGCCTATTTCATTGCATTATATAGTTCAATGACCTTCAATTAGAAGTTAGTTATTCAGAAGGAATTCCCATTTTCCCAAACGTTTTAGAAATTTACGAATGAAATTTACTTAGCATAAAAAATGACTAATAGGAAGTCATGTAGGTGTTTGTGATAGCATGATTTGAGCTTGATGGGTCAATTTGTGTAGTAATTACTCAACTCAATGTTTCAAAGAAAAAATTGTAGTAATAGATGTGTTATTAAAGTTTGTTTTTCTTATATGTAAGGTCCTATTAATTAAAGCTTATGCTTATGCATATCAAATTTAAAAAGTTTTCAGTTTTGAAATTCCATTTTATTACAATTTTTTATTTCCTCTTTCAAGCTCCCCCGAATGCCAGTTGAGTTGAAAACTTGTAAAAAGTAACAATTTTACTACACAAAGTAATACTGTATATGACCCAAAAGTGAAATATAATTTTTTAAATCAGAACGGTAATTAAATACTATTAGACATTTTTCCTATTAAATTTTTTTTTTTTTGCCTTTTAAAGACAAAATTATGTTCGATTTGAATCAATACTTTCCAAATTAAATCTGTATAGTGTCTTTTCTTTCAATTTCAATTAAGTGAAAAAATGAAAGTAGTTAAATATGGATTAAAACAAGATCAGTAGGCAATAAAACATTTTTAAGGCACTTAGATAATAAACACTAGTTTGGATTTTTTTTTAAAGAAACATGGCTTTTTTTCTAGTTAACGAACTAAACTGTTCTGAACTTTAATATTGCTGGACGCTTTATATATTTTAATTGCTACATACAAAATTCCACCATGTTTTAACAAGTTAATGAATTAAATAGTATCTGATTTAAGTCTTTCCCAAGTCCTTTTTATTTAAAGCAAGTCAGGTGTAATTGAAGTAGAATATTTCAACATTAGGGAATTGACCATTCAATTAATAAGCATCTAAACATTCGAAAGGCCAGCTTGACAAAATGTAAATAAAAAGCCATTAACAAACAATTTTAATTAGAGCAGCCTCTCTAGCTCAATGGCAGAGCTGGTGTTGTAAACCAGAAGTTATGAGTTCAAACCTTATGGGATACACGCTTATTTATAAATTCGTAGTTTCAAAACTATCGTTAATAACATACATATACATACTAAACGATCACTTAAATTACTCTCTTGTTTTTGCCACAACATCCCCCTATTCATTAGGGTTGCAAGAACGTATGTCATTTATTAAAACAAATCAATACACCAGACTAGGATGCGAACCCCTATATCCATGTCATCAGTACTCGATTCTATTGCCATGCGACCATCGGAGAAAATAACTATACGATTTTTTTTAAATTTGTTAATTTAAATAGCCTCTTAAGTTCAGCGGCAGAGTACTGGTCTAATAAACCAGGGATCGTGAGTTCGAACCTCGCAGGAGGCCTAATTCTTTTTCATTTGTATTAGACATTTTTAAAAATTGTATACAAATAAAAAATGATAAAATTGTATTTTAGATCATGCCAAACCAATTTTAGAATTACACAATTTATTGTCTTAATGAGTATCAACCTAAACCATTATTCAAGTGTTTGTAATTAGTGATTACTTAGCCAGTAGTTAATATTCCTACCAGACCTTATAACTGAATTTTACTTAAATTTAGGAATCGATTACATCCTATGAAGGTTAAGGGAAATATTATAATCAATCGAAAGATATTATGTTAACAATATGATAAGTACTATCGTTTATTTGGTCCTGCGCCTTAGGTTATTCGGTATCGCGTCTGCCTTTTGATATAAGGGTTGCGATTTTAGTTTCCAGCATGCTTGAAAAATTTATCAGTGATTAATTAAGGTCCGGAGGAGTGGGTGTTGTTTTTGTTCTATAATTTTAGTTAATTGTTAGTTGTGAGATGTACTCATCAGTATATTAAGAAAATGCACGTTATTGAACCAAAATAATAACAACCCATTGTCTATTTAAAAAGTTAAGTTGATGTATCATATATATTTTGAATTAAATAATATGATAAGAAGCTCATTGGATATTTTTGTGTGTTGAAATTAAATAAATGAATGAAATATTTGTAGGCCAAGTTTCATTTTATCATTTAATTATATAAATTCTATAACTTTTTATTAGGATATGGCCAAAGCATGGTTATCCAGAATGAATTCCCATTTTCCCAAACATTTTTGAAAGTGGTATAGAGGAGTGATATTTCATTTAAATAAAAGTGACTAGTATGAAGTCATGTCATTGATGTTTAAAATGAGATGATTTGAGATTAATGGGTAAACATGTGTTTTAATTACACCACTCTGTGTTTCAAAGGAAAAAGTAATAATATCTGAATTTATAAAGTTTGTTTTTCTAATGTGTAACAAATTCCCAAATATTTCAGTGTATTTTGACGTAAATTTCTTTTTATTTTTCTCCCCAGGATCACCAATTTTCCTGGTACAAAAAGTACCAATTTTACATTAAAAAGAGCGTATAAACCGAACGGGTAGTAAGACGTGGTGCTAAATATTATTATTATTATTATTACATTAAAAAGGAACAGCAAACTTGATCTAAAAGTAAAATTAAATTTTATAAATATTAACTAACTCATATATTAAAGGTAGTCATAAGTCTAAAAATAATGATTATTTCTGAAAGCTATAATATTTTGAAGAGAAAATGTTTACTATAGTATTAGGTCGTGTATAATATATGCATCTTATCTAAAAATTAGAAATGGAGCATTCAACCAATAAGAATCTAAATACTAGAAGGGCCAGCTTAACAAAATTGAAACAGTACAAATGTCAAAACAATAACCTTAAAATTAACAGGCGCCTCTTTAGCTCAGTGGTAGAGCACTGGTCTCGTAAACCAGGGGCCGTGAGTTCAAACCTCACAAGAGGCAAATTTATTTTAAAATGTGTAAAAAAAAATACAACGCAAATAAATGAAATATTATGTAGGCCTAATGATCAAAATTCTTTTCTTGTCACCGCGTTTCACTACTTAGTCGGGTTGCACGCACGGACGCCATTTAGAAAAACAATTCCGTACACAAGATTGGAAACACGATCTCCCCTCCATCGATACTCGAGCATCGTAGGAGAGGGACGCCTTAAAACATGCGACCACCAAACCAAGACATTATTCAAACCATGCAATATTAGTATTTTGTTTATGATAATCTATAACTTAGTGATAATTTTAATTTCAATTACGTGAAAACATTAAAGTAGTTAAATATGGATCTAAAAAAATCACTAAACAAAACATTTGTAAGGAATTTAGATGATAAACACAAGTTTGGATTTTTTTAAAGAAACATGGCTTCTTTATTAATAAACAAACTAAGCTATATTCTTAACTTTAATATTGCTGGACGCTATATAAATTTTCATTGCGACATACAAAATTCCACCATGTTTTAACAAGTTTGTGAATTAAACAGTATCTGATTTAAGTCTTACACACAAGACCTTTTTATTTAAACCAAGTCAAGTGAAATTAAAGTAGAATATTTCAACATTAGGAATTGACCACTCAATTCATAAGCATCTACTCTGACAATAAGTGTATTAATCACAACTTGTGAATGTGAGGAATGTCAGGCCTCCACCGTGGTTCGGATTCCACGTTAAACTGTAGGTCCTCCATTTCAACTCACAATCACCCTACCATTACACCTTAGCGTGTGTGTGTATAACCCGAACGGGTAGTAAGACGCGGTGCTAATAATAATAATAATAATAATAATAATAATAATAACAATAATAATAATCTAAATATTCGAAAGGCCAGCGTAGCGAAATGTAAATAAAAAAAAATATTTTTTTAAACGACTGTTGTGTATAGCAGCCCCTCTATGTCGGTGGCAGAGCACTGACCTTGATAACCAGGGGTCGTGATTTCAAACCTTACGTGAGGGGTTTATTTATAAATTCATAGGTTTTAAATAGACAGCGTTATAAAAATACCATTATATATTTAACTAACACTTAATTATTTTTTTCATAACATCCCTCTATCCATTAGGGTTGCTCGCACGTATGCCATTTGAAAAAACAAATCAAAACACCAGAATATGGTTTGTACCCTTATATCCACGTTACTGGTACTCAATTCTATTGCAAGAGTGAAGCCTTAGACCATGCAACCACCGGAGCCAACAACTATTATTTAAATTATACGAGCTTTTCTAAATTTGCAAATATAAACAAGCCTGTTTAGCTCAGTGGTGGAGTACTGGTTTTGTGAACGAAGTGTCGGGAGTTCGATCCAAACAGGAGACCATTTATAGTTTGAAAATATCATTTTAAAAATATAACACTAATAAATGACATAAATAGATCTAGCAATATACTCGAACCTTTATTTAAACTACACAATATTATATTAATATGTATAAGCCTCCACGATTGGCCAAGTATTTGTAATTACTTAGCCAGTAAGACATTTCTATGAGACCTTAGATCTGATTTTTACTTAAATATATTAAATATGTTTTTAAGCCTGTTTTCGACATAATGATTTAACGTAGTCTGAGTATGCGATGTCAGAAGTAGGTAAAAAAAATCCTATCCACTTATAACTTATTCATCGCTGTAGGCTTTGTATTAGTCGAGAAAAAGGGAAGTTGACAGCATAAATAATATATAAGATTATTACCTACAATGAAAGCCACAAATACAATTTTCTATTCAACCCAAAGATATTATGTCAGCAATGATATGTTAAATTAATATAGTTTATTTGGTTTAACACTTAAACTTATTCGGTAGCGAGTCAGCCTATTGAAATAAGGGTTCCCAGTTTGATTTCCAAAATGATCAAAATATTTATCCTTGATTAATTAACGGCCAGAGGAATGGGTGTTGTTTCTGTTTTAGATTTAAGATAGTGTGTTAGTTGTGAGATGTCGATTAAGAAAATGTAACTTATATAACATATATAATAAGATCTATTGTTTATTTAAAAAGTTAAAATGATGTATCATACTTTTGAAAAAAATACTAGGAGAAAGGGGTCACTGGATTGTGCAGTCTTGAATATAAATTGATAAATTACAAATTTGAAGGCCAAATTTCATTTCATTCTATATATTCCATGACTTTCCATCAGAATATGGCCATATCATGATTGTCCATAAGAGCTATACAATTTTACAAACTTTTAGAAAGTATTATAGAGGAATTACATTTCTTTATGCATCAATGTGACTGTTATGAAATCATGTCATTGGTGTTAAAAATATGAAGATTTGAGCTTGATAGTTAAATATGTATAGAATTATTTAAATCGATGTCTCAAGGAAAAAATTGTAGTATTTAATTTTATTTTTCTTATATACAAAGGCCTTTTACGTCTCTAATTCACAAAAATTCCAGAATACTTTTGATTATGAAATTCCCTTTTGTTCCCCCTCTATTTTTTGTCTTTTTTATTTTTCCAGGTGCATCACAACACCGTAAAAAAATACAATTTTAAGATAAACACTAATATTTAACTGATTTTGGACTTGTTCCCAGTTAAAACTATCTTGCCTTTGAGAGACCAAAATTTATGTCAGCTGTGAGACACTAGTTCCCAAATAAAATTTGTATGTATTGGCATAATTTCTTTTTTATTTCAGTTAAGTAAAATAATTAAACTAGTTAAATGTGGATTTAAAAATATCAATACAAAGGGAAACATTTGCACGACATTTAAGGGACGGACTGCACGCTTGTTTGGATTGTGTCGTTGTTGTTGAAATAGTTGGTTCTTTCCTGATGAGCAAACTTTAATCCAGAACTAAATATTAGTTGGACACTTTATCTAATATTTTTATTGCTACATAAAAAACACTATGTTTATTGTAGTTTTAACGAACTATTATAAAACCTCAATAAATACGTCATCAAAGCTGTTTATATAGCAATGGCAATGTTAAGGAAGGTCCGAGAAGTGTTTATTTTTTAACACATTTTTATTGTTCAAAAGATTACCAAGAGCTTACTGACAAAAAAAAAAGTTATCAATTTTATTGTCCAAGTGTGCTGCCAGAGTTACAATATAAATCGCGTATCAAAATACTCTTGCGGTATTTGATTGGATATAAAGCTTATGATTTAAAACTTCATCTGATTTAAAAATAATATTTAGATATTTTAATTCAGTCGTTTATAATTGATATAGAATATCTCAAGATTAGAAATGGCCGATTCAACCAATAATCATCTAAACACTCGAAGTGCCAGTTTGACCAAACTTAAATATAAATATATGTGTATAAAACCCCCAAACTATTTGGGCAAGCGCCTCTTTAGCTCAGTGGTAGAGCACTGGTCTAGTCTACCAGAGGTCGTGAGTTCGAAACTCACAGGAGGCATATTTATCCTTCATTTGATCTAAAAATATTTTGAAAAAATTACACAAATAAAAAATAACAAAACAATATTTTATGTTGAGACAATATTAGAACTATACAATATATTGTCTTAATATGTATCACCTCAACAGTTATACAAGTGTTTGTAATTAGTGATTACTTAAGCAGAAGTTCATATTCCAACGAGACCTTAAATCGGAATTGTACTTAAATTTAAGAAGTTATTACATCCTGTGTAGGTTAAGGAACATATTATATCATTCAAAAGATATTATGTTAACAATATGTTAAATACTACCGTTTATTTGGTACTGTGCCTTAGGTTATGCGGTATCGCGTCTCCCTCTAGATATATCAGTTCCGATTTTAGTTTCCAGCATGCTTGAAAAATTTCTCAATGATTAATTAATGTCCGGAGAAGTGGGTGTTATTTTTGATCTATAATTTTATTTAATTTTTAGTTGTGAGATGTACTCATCAGTAGATTAAGAAAATGCACGTTATTTTACAAAAATAATAACTCATTGTCTATTTAAAAAGTTAAGTTGATGTATCATATGTATTTTGAATTAAATAATAAGAAAAGGGGGTCATTGGATTAGTCCGTGTTTAAATTAAATTAATGAATGACAGATTTGTAGGCCGAGTTTCATTTTATCATTTAATTATATAAATTCTATAACTTTTTATCAGGATATGGCCAAAGCATGGTTGTCCAGAATGAATTCCCATTTTCCCAAACATTTTAGAAATTATTATAGAGGAATGATATTTCATTTGAATAACAGTGACTAGTATGAAGACATGTCATTGATGTTTAAAATGAGATGATTTAAGATTAGTGGGTAAACCTGTGTTTTAATTACACCACTCAGTGTTTCAAAGGAAAAATAAATAATACCTGAGTTAATAAAATTTGTTTTCTAATGTGTAACAAATTCCCAAATTTTTCGTTGTGTTTTGATGTAAACTTCTTATTTTTATCCCCAAATCCCCAATTTTACTGGTATAAAAAGTACCAATCTTACGTTAATCTAAAAGTGAAATTAAATTTTATAAATATTAACGAGCTCATATATTAAAGGTAGTCATAAGTCTAAAAATAATGATTATTTCTGAAAGCTATAATATTTTGAAGAGAAAATGTTTACTATAGTATTAGGTCGTGTATAATGGATGCATCTCAAAATTAGAAATGGAGCATTCAACCAATAATAATCTTAATGCTCGGTAGGCCAGCTCCTCTTACAAGACATCTTGTGAATGTGGGGAATGCCAGGCCTCCACCGTGGTTCGGATTCCACGTTAAACTGTAGGTCCTTCATTTCATCTCAAAATCACCCTACCATTACACATTAGCGTAAGTGCGTACAACCCGAACGGTTAGTAAGACGCGGTGCTAATAATAATAATAATAATAATAATAATAATAATAATAATAATAATAATAGGCCAGCTTGACAAAATTGACACAGTACCAATATCAAAACAATGACCTTAACACGAGCCTCTTTAGCTCAGTGGTAGAGCACTGGTCTAATAAACCAGGGGCCGTGAGTTCAAACCTCACAAGAGGCAGATTTATTTTAAAACGTTTAAAAAAAAATTGAAAAAAATATAACGCAATTAAATTAAATATTATTTAGGCCTAATGATCAATTTATTTATTGTCACCGCGTTTCACTACTTAGTCGGGTTGCACGCACGCCATTTAGAAAAAATATTCAATACACAAGATTGGAAACACGATCTCCCCTCCATCGATACTCGAGCCTCGTGAGAGAGGTACGCCTTAAAACATGCGACCACCAAACCATTTCAATTACGCGAAAACATTAAAATAGTTAAATAAGGATTTAAAAAAAATCAATATACAATAAAACCTTTGTAAGGAATTTAGATGATAAAAACTAGTTTGGATTTTTTTTAAAGAAACATAGCTTCTTTATAAATAAACAAACTAGGCTATATTCTGAACTTTAATATTGCTGGACGCTTTATATATTTTCAATGCTATATACAAAATTCCACCATGTTTTAACAAGTTATTTAATTAAACAATATTTGATATAAGTATTAAACAAGACCTTTTTATTTAAAGCAATTCAAGTGAAATTAAAGTAGAATATTTCAACATTAGGAATTGACCATTTAATTCATAAGCATCTACTCTGACAAGAAGTGTATTAATCACAACTTGTGAATGTGAGGAATGCCAGGCCTCCACCGTGGTTAGAATTCTACGTTAAAATGTAGGTTCTCCATTTCCTTTCACAGTCACCCTACCATTACACATTAGCGTAAGTGCGTATAACCCGAACGGGTAGTAAGACGCGGTGCTATTATTATTATTATTATTATTAATTAGCAACGCGTCTTACTACCCGTTAGGGTTATACGCACTTACGCTAATATGTAATGGTAGGGTGACTGTGAGATGAAATGGAGGACCTACAGTTTAACATGGAATCCGAACCACGGTGGAGGCCTGGCATTGATAATAATAATAGTAAAAATAAGCATCTAAATATTCAAAAGGCCAGCTTAGCGAAATGTAAAAAAAAAATATATTTTTTTAAACGACTGTTGTGTATAGCAGCCCCTCTAGCTCGGTGGCAGAGCACTGACCTTGATAACCAGGGGTCATGATTTCAAACCTTACGTGAAGGGTTTATTTATAAATTTATTAAATAGACAGCGTTATAAAAATACCTTTACATATTTAACTAACACTTAATTTTTTTCCCCCATAGCATCCCTCTATCCATTAGGGGAGCTCGTACGAATGCCATTTGAAAAAACAAATCAATACACCAGAATAGGGTTTGAACCATTGTTTCTGTTTTAGATTTAAGATAGTGTGTTAGTTGTGAGATGTCGATTAAGAAAATGTAACTTATATAACATATATAATAAGATCTATTGTTTATTTAAAAAGTTAAAATGATGTATCATACTTTTGAAAAAAATACTAGGAGAAAGGGGTCACTGGATTGTGCAGTCTTGAATATAAATTGATAAATTACAAGTTTGAAGGCCAAATTTCATTTCATTCTATATATTCCATGACTTTCCATCAGAATATGGCCATATCATGATTGTCCATAAGAGCTATACAATTTTACAAACTTTTAGAAAGTATTATAGAGGAATTACATTTCTTTATGCATCAATGTGACTGTTATGAAATCATGTCATTGGTGTTAAAAATATGAAGATTTGAGCTTGATAGTTAAATATGTATAGAATTATTTAAATCGATGTCTCAAGGAAAAAATTGTAGTATTTAATTTTATTTTTCTTATATACAAAGGCCTTTTACGTCTCTAATTCACAAAAATTCCAGAATACTTTTGATTATGAAATTCCCTTTTGTTCCCCCTCTATTTTTTGTCTTTTTTATTTTTCCAGGTGCATCACAACACCGTAAAAAAATACAATTTTAAGATAAACACTAATATTTAACTGATTTTGGACTTGTTCCCAGTTAAAACTATCTTGCCTTTGAGAGACCAA
The DNA here is from genome assembly GCA_902151425.1 of Timema shepardi. Lineage (NCBI taxonomy): Eukaryota > Metazoa > Arthropoda > Insecta > Phasmatodea > Timematidae > Timema > Timema shepardi. The sequence goes on from CABFVX010000400.1 coordinate 95,753, forward strand.
AATTTATGTCAGCTGTGAGACACTAGTTCCCAAATAAAATTTGTATGTATTGGCATAATTTCTTTTTTATTTCAGTTAAGTAAAATAATTAAACTAGTTAAATGTGGATTTAAAAATATCAATACAAAGGGAAACATTTGCACGACATTTAAGGGACGGACTGCACGCTTGTTTGGATTGTGTCGTTGTTGTTGAAATAGTTGGTTCTTTCCTGATGAGCAAACTTTAATCCAGAACTAAATATTTTTGGACTTTTTATCTAATATTTTTATTGCTACATAAGAACACTGTATTTATTGTAGTTTTAACGAACTATTATAAAACCTCAATAAATAAGTCGAAGCTGCTTTTATAGCAATGGCAATGGTAAGGAAGGTCCAAGAAGTGATTAATTTTGAGCACATTTTTATTGTTCAAAAGATTACCAAGAGCTTACTGACAAAAAAAATGTGATCAATTTTATTGTCCAAGCATGCTGCCAGAGTTAAAATATAGATCGCGTATCAAAATACTTTTGCGGTAGTTGATTGGATAAAAAGTTTATGATTTAAAAATAAGGCTTAGATATTTTAATTTAGTCGCTTATATATAGAATATCTCAAGATTAGAAATTGCCGATTCAACCAATAATCATCTAAACACTCGAAGTGCCAGTTTGACCAAATTGAAATATAAAAATATGTAAATAAAAACCCAAACAAATTACGCAATCGACACTTTAGCTCAGTTGTAGAGCACTGGTCTAATAACCCAGAGATCGTGAGTTCAAATCTCACAGCAACCATATTTATCCTTAATTTGATTTAGAAATATTATTTTGAAAAAATTACACAAATAAAAAATAACGAAACAATATTTAGACAATATTGAAACAATATTAGAATTACACAATATATTGTCTTAATATGTATCACCTCAACAGTTATACAAGTGTTTGTAATTAGTGATTACTTAAGCAGAAGTTCATATTCCAACGAGACCTTAAATCGGAATTGTAATTAAATTTAAGAAGTGATTACATCCTGTGTAGGTTAAGGAACATATTATATCATTCAAAAGATATGATGTTAACAATATGTTAAATACTACCGTTTATTTGGTCCTGTGCCTTAGGTTATGCGGTATCGCGTCTCCCTCTAGATATAAGGGTTCCGATTTTAGTTTCCAGCATGCTTGAAAAATCTATCATTGATTAATTAAGGTCCGGAGGAGTGGGTGTTATTTTAGTTAATTGTTAGTTGTGAGATGTACTCATCAGTATATTAAGAAAATGCACGTTATTGAACCAAAATAATAACTCATTGTCTATTTAAAAAGTTAAGTTGATGTATCATATATATTTTGAATTAAATAATAAGAAAAGGGGGTCATTGGATTATTCCGTGTTGAAGTTAAATTAATGAATGACAGATTTGTAGGCCGAGTTTCATTTTATCATTTAATTATATAAATTCTATAACTTTTATTAGGATATGACCAAGCATGGTTGTCCAGAATGAATTCACATTTTGCCAAACATTTTTGAAAGTGGTATAGAGGAGTGATATTTCATTTAAATAAAAGTGACTAGTATGAAGTCATGTCGTTGATGTTTAAAATGAGATGATTTAAGATTAGTGGGTAAACATGTGTTTTAATTACACCACTCAGTGTTTCAAAGGAAAAAGAAATAATACCTGAGTTAATAAAGTTGGTTTTCTAATATGTAACAAATTCCCAAATATTTCAGTGTATTTTGATGAGAACTTCTTTTTATTTTTCTCCCCAGGATCCCCAATTTTCCTGGTACAAAAAGTACCAATTTTACGTTAAAAAGGAACAACAAACTTGATCTAAAAGTGAAATTAAATTTTATAAATATTAACGAACTCATATATTAAAGGTAGTCATAACTCTAAAAATAATAATTATTTCTGAAAGCTATAATATTTTGAAGAGAAAATGTGTACTATGGTAATAGGTCGTGTATAATGGATGTATCTTATCTCAAAATTAGAAATTAAGTATTCAACCAATAAGGATATAAATACTCGGTAGACCAGCTTGACAAAATTGACACAGTACCAATATCAAAACAATAACCTTAGAATGACCATGCGCCTCTTTAGCTCAGTGGTAGAGCACTGGTCTCGTAAACCAGGGGCCGTGAGTTCAAACCTCACAAGAGGCAGGTTTATTTTTAAATGTTTAGTTTTAAAAAAATGCAAGTAAATTATATATTATGTAGGCCTAATGATCACATTTTTTTTCTTGTCACCGCGTTTGACTACTTAGTCGGGTTGCACGCACGCCATTTATAAAAACAACTCACTGAAATAAGGGTTCCCATTTTGATTTTCAAAAACCTCGAAATATTTTTCCTTGATTAACTAACGGTCAGAGGAGTGGGTGTTGTTTCTGTTTTAGATTTAAGATAGCTAACAACAAGGAAAGAGCGGTCATTAGATTTCACCGTGTTGAGTTCAAATTGATAAATTACTATCTTTCGGGCTGAATTTTAATAATATTCTGTATATTCCATGACTTTCTATTAAATATGGCCGAAACATTGTTGTTCAAAAGGAATTTCCATTTTCCCAAACGTTTTTGAAAGCGGTATAGAAGAATGATATTTCATTTTACTTAAAAGTTCATAGAATTAACCTTTGTTAGGCGTATAGTCCGAGTAGCGAGGACCTTACATATATGAGATGTATTCAACGTGCACTTTATGAACCGACTGATTATATCAACACATGACTTTTAAACTAACTTAAATCTAGAACAGACACAACATCCAGCCCACTCATTTCTGTGAAAGGAAAAAATCACATTCCACCAATGATTATTTTTCGACCATGCCAGGAATCAGACCCGGGACCATTAGACTAATAGACGATACTTGCTACCGACTGAGATAGGGTGTCCAACCTGAAGGACCCCATTAAACCCTAAGGATTTGGCCCACGTTTGATATAAATAAGAACCCATTGCATCCTAATTAGACCAATATTTCTTAAATACTTATTTAAAAACACAGGTTTGTTCATGCAGACCATAATATCATATCTTTCGGGTGTCCATAATCTTGAAGAAATCGATTCATTACGTACCAAATAAACTTGTTTACTTCCTTAGTACATCATAAATTTATTTATCATGTGACCAAAATTAAGCAAGTGGAGTATCAGAATTTTTTGCTAAATCAATTCATACAGTTTAGTTTAAATTCTAAGTAGGCTTGTATATATTCCAATAATAAATACAGCTTTGTTCTTTGAGCAGAAACAGTAATGAGTAACCGCTTTTGGACATTTTCCCATTTAAAACTGTTACCTTTTAGAGTAAAAATTATGTTAGCTTTGAGACAACAGTTCTCAAATTAAATTTGGATAATGTCGCATAAAATGTTTATTTCACTTAATTGAAAACATGAAAGTAGTTAAATACGGATTTAAAAAAAATCAATATAACTTGAAACGTTTGCACGGTTCTTTAGAAACTACAAGCTAGTTTGGTTTATTTGTTTTTTAGAAACATTAGACTTTCTTGATAATACATATTTTATCCTTATCTACTATTTTTATTGCCACACAAAAATACTCCCATGTTTATTTGATTTAGTATAAAACCTCTACAAATTCGTTAACACTGTTTTTATAGGACTGACACATGTTAAAGAAGGTCCCCGAAAACTCTTTTCTTAGAACAAATAGTTGTTATTCGAAAGATTACAAAGAGTTTTTAAACATAAAAATAAAATGTAATAAATGTTTGTGTACAAGCGTGCTGCCAGAGTTAAATTCTAGATCGTGTATCAAAATATTCTACCAGTAGTTGATTGGATATAAAGTTTATGATTTAAAAATTATCTGATTTTGATTTAAGTCTTACATAAGAATACATCCTAAATATTTGTATTGAGTGGTGTATAATTGATGTAGAATAAGAATATTAATTATATTCAAAATAAATAATTAACGATTCAATCAACATAAACACTTGGTGACGTGGTGGTCTAGGGGTAAGGTGTCAGACTTCTATGCTGGCGGCCGGGGTTCAATCCCCGGTCCCGGCAAAGCTTTATCTGATTACCAAACCCTTCCTTCACCTCTGACAAGACCTCTTGTGAATGTGAGGAATGCCAGGCCTCCACCATGGTTCGGATTCCACGTTAAATTGTAGGTCCTTCATTTCATCTCACAATCACCCTACCATTACACATTAGCGTAAGTGCGTATAACCCGAACGGGTAGTAAGACGCGGTGCTAATAATAATAATAATAACATAAACACTTGAAAGTCCAGCTTAACAAAATTGAAATGAAACTACCAATCAAACCAGCCTCTTTAGCTCAGTGGTAGAGCACTGGTCTCGTAAACCAGGGGTCATGAGTTCAAACCTCATAGGAGGCAAGCAAGTAATTTTATTTGTAGTTTAAAAATAATGTTTTTAAAAGACAACTTAAATAAAATACATAAATATAATTTCGAATCCCGTTGAAATGTTATTATAACTGCACAATTTTGTAGGCTATTAATATGGATTGCTCTGTATGATTCCGCAAGTTCTTGTAATTAGTAGACTTAGCCAGTAATCCATCAGGTCGCACTCAAATTGCGGAATAAAGTATACCTGTCAGCCGGTCCACACGAATTGCGGACTCCCATTCATCCCCTAACCTAACCTCGATTTTTCATTTTTAACAAAGTCATTATGAATTTAATTTTTTAGCGTAGTTGGCTAACGCGCTAGTCGTATTGAGATCGAGGTTCAAATCTCGGTCGGGTGAACTAGAGGTGGTTTTTCCTAAATGGTTTTCCACTCTCCCTCCACGCAAATGCGGGTTCACTTCCTCTAATTCAACCTTCCCAAATCCCAATCCATTAGCGTAATTAGTACTTAAAGCGTATAGCCCGAACGGGTAGTAAGACGCGGTGATAAATAATAATTTAATTTTTACTCCGCAGTTCGTGTAAGGGTGTTACCGAGCTCAGATGAGTTGTTCCGCAATTCGTGTGTACCGATCCATCATTGCTATAAGACCCTCGATCTTTTTACTTAAATGTACGAATTGGTTCGGTACCTATCATTAAAGCTACAAAGAAAATTTTATAATAAATCTAAAGTTATTATGTTAACAATATGATAAATACTACCCTTTATTTGGCTTTAACACATTAGTTTTTGGGGTATCGCGTATGCCTTATGAAATTAGGGTTCGTTGTTTGATTTCTATCATGCTCGAAAAATTTCTACTTGGTGAAATCGGGGCTAACCCCTTTATCATTGGTTGCTTGATTAATTACGGCCGTAGAAGGAATGTGTATTTTGTATGTTCTAGAAATTAAGTTTATTTGTTAGTTGTGAGCTTTATTCAAAAAGTTCAGTTGATGTATCATATTTTGAAAGAAATACATACTATGGAGGAGGGGTCATTGGATTTGGCTGTGTTGAAGTTAATTTAATAAATGACAAACTTGTAGACGAATTTTCTAGCATTCTACAAAACATATTTACGGCAAGTTTACTTTGTACAGTTCAATTTAGATAAGTAGGTGAGAGTTTTAAAATATACAAAATCATATTTCATGTATATACGTTAAGTCATATGATCTGCATTTATTACTTTCAATAGATAATATAAATATAATTTGAAAAAAGTCTCCGCATTTGTACGTAGGAAGAGTGGAAACAAATTAAAGGAAGAAAACTTCTTCAGATAAAATTATAACCTCAACCTATCCCTCACCGGAAACCATAAAAGATGAAACTGACGTCTTTGTCCACGTACCCACCTATGTGGGTAATATAATCTTTAAAAACGACCTAATATAAAGGGCTATTGATAACTAGACTAGCTCAGCACCCTCATAAAGTGGTGTGGGAAAACTACAATGAAAATCCCATGTGGGTTGGGGGGAGAGGGGACCCAAGATTTGAGCCCCGACCGAGTAATTAATATGTATACTTGTTCATTGATTCCAGTCTTGTTCATAGATTGACGTCACAAAATTCCAGTGGCATCGTCCTTAAGGTAAAGCGCGATTCAAGTTTTTAACTACCCTCTCCCTCTTGTAAGCACGATTCAAGCTGGTTTTTACCCCATCCTTGTAAGCACGATTCAAGCTGGTTTTTACCCCCTCGTTCTTGTAAGCACGATTCAAGCTGGGTTTTACCCCCTCCTTGTAAGCACGATTCAAGCTGATTGTTATTCCACTCCTTCTTGTAACCACGATTCAAGCTGGTTGCTATTCCACTCCTTCCTGTAAGCACGATCCAAGCTGGTTGCTATTCCACTCCCTCCTGTAAGCACGATTCAAGCTGGTTTTTACCCCCTCCTTCTTGTAACCACGATTCAAGCTGGTTGCTATTCCACTCCTTCTTGTAACCACGATTCGAGCTGGTTGCTATTCCACTCCTTCTTGTAAGCACGATTCAAGCTGGTTGCTATTCCACTCCTTCCTGTAAGCACGATTCAAGCTAGTTGCTATTCCACTCCCTCTTGTAAGCACGATTCAGGCTGGTTATTACCCCCTCCTTCTTGTAAGCCGGATTCAAGCTGGTTTTTACCCCCTCCCTCTTGTAAGCACGATTCAACCTGGTTGCTATTCCACTCTCTCCTGTAAGTACGATTCAAGCTGATTTTTACCCCCTCCTTCTTGTAAGCACGATTCAAACTGGTTGCTATTCCACTCCCTCCTGTAAGCACGATTCAAGCTGTTTGCTATTCCACTCCCTCCTGTAAGCACGATTCAAGGTGATTGATCCTTCACCCCCACACCACCAGTCTCATGGTGAACTGGAGCAAATGTGCTTTGCTAGGAACTATGTCGTATTCTCGGTAATTACAGCAATCAATGGGTAATAGACTAACAGTGGATTCCCGCTCAGACAAACGCAAAGTTAAGGAAGGGTATTAAGCGTGTGTAACAGGAAGTCTTGAGGTCGACCACTAATTGCACCAAGTAATGACTCAATGAAGACGATCAAGACAAGGTGTACCGTCTCCGCCCAGCCCTTCCGGACACATTAAGGACACATGACCGCTCAATGGGTGTGTGGCCTCCTTCGCAATCAAACTTTGAACTAGGAACATAGTTTTAGTTCATTCGAACATTCCCACTGAATTGGGTGTTTTACTAGCTTAGAAGAAATATTTATATTCTTATTTGAATGTATACTCCGTCTACTCTGATAGGTAGCAGTCTAACCTTGACGGATTACACTACGACCCTATCTTGTAAGTTATACCATAGTGGGATAATTCAAGGTAAGCTTGCTATATCTCATCTACGATAGGAGTGTAGATACGTGACAGATAACAAAAGTTACCAGATCTACTCTCAAGTATGCTTTCACCAAACCAAATTATATGCAAGACCATGTGTTGAGTTGTCACTTTCGACAGTCAAAACTTTCAAAACGATATGTTTTTAATTATTTTTTATTTTAACCATTTTTACAATAGTTAAATACCAACCTATGAAAATAACCGTTTGGATGTTTCTTTATCGTGGAAGCGGCATCTGTTGTTCACTTAAAAATACTTTACAGACGAAAGCTTCTAGAAGGCTACGTTCTCTTCACAAATTAAGATGGCGAACCAGAAGAAATGAAGGTGATTGATGACATCATATAAAGCTTCTTCGGTTGTGTTCATGCGGATGTGTTGACAAAGTAAAAAAAAAGTTTGTTATTTTGTATGGCTTTTTCTATTAAAAAAACCCCCAACCATTTATTTATTTTGGTGGCCAGTTGTAACAAATATACAAGTGTGAACATAATATTTTTAAATTTATTATTTCATGCACTGTGATCTCTCTTGTTGCCACAACTACGAGACAAAAAAACACACCATAGTTTCATTAATATTTTTTGTTCTTTCAAGAAGTTAAAAGACTTTACCTTATCGTATAAACGAAGGGTACAAATTGACCTAATGATGATTACTATTATTTTTTATCACCAAGCAGACGCAACACCGGTTAAGTTAACTTGTCCAATTTCTCACTTGACTGGCTAATGGCAGTGACCGACCAACAACGGCCAGTGTCCGAACGTAACGGGACTCAAACCAAGGACCCGCCGTGGCGAGCGGTGAATGAAAGTGATGACGGAGAGAGGTAGAGGGGACAGGCAGGATTTCCCCTCATACCCCTCTTCGGAATCATGCATAATTCAGGCCGGGCCGCATACTGCCGGGTGGATAGTAATTGCATTGTCGTACAGGGTTGACAAATTGGTCACATTCTAGCCGTAGAATGGACATGAAGTGGCCTATTTATATTTAACTCTTGGTATGTAACATTGCTGTGAGTGTGTATCCGGAATAACCATTTTATTCACCTACGGATAGGGAAGGGTCTTCCTTGTAGTTTGGTGATGCGAGTTATTTGAAAATCTGGTCTTTCATGCTTTGAACTTACTGCAATCAATTTCTCTCAGAGCTTCACGTCTTACTGCCCAATCAGCAGTGATAAACTACAAGTGCAACACCTCCTCAATGTACCAGACCAAAATTAGAATTTTGACCTTTGTCAATGGCGGATCAGTCTTTTGCGAACTTTGACGTCTTAGACAAAGTTGATAAACTTTCTAAATCTATATTCCCTAACTTTTCTCAGGTTTTAATAACACAAAAATACGCATTTTATGAGTATTTTATAATTTGCAATAATGTAAAATTAAAAATAACGTTATTTTCACTAATTTCTATTAAATTCTCGACACAACAATAATTATAGTTATTAACGGTTTAGCGATGATCACTGAATTATCAAGGATATATATATATCCTTGATAATTATTAAGGATAATTTAGCGATGATCACTGAATTATCAAGGATATATATATATCCTTGATAATTATTAAGGATAATTCAGTGATCATCGCTAAACCGTTAATAACTATAATTATTGTTGTGTCGAGAATTTAATAGAAATTAGTGAAAATAACGTTATTTTTAATTTTACATTATTGCAAATTATAAAATACTCATAAAATGCGTATTTTTGTGTTATTAAAACCTGAGAAAAGTTAGGGAATATAGATTTAGAAAGTTTATATATATAAATTAGAGATAAAACCAAAGTTTTCAACTGGTTTTGTACTCTTCTCATTCGTATTTAGGAAATTATTGCAAACCTATCTGTAACTTCCAGGGTTTTTTTTTCCTTTCAAACCAAATTTCATAATTTTTTCAGCTTTAGTCTGTTTCTCAGGTGTGTATAAGGCCTGCTTGTACCACGTGACCACCACTGAAAGTAATATCAAATTAGAAAAAAAAAATCCAAGGGCTTAATTGTTTGCTTGCAGCAAGTGTATTATTTTATTACTATTATTAATAACGTAAGCATTTAACGTAATTGTAGTTGTTATCGCCATTTTAGTAAAAAAAATCCCTCGTTCGATCCTCACCTGCCATCTACTGCTGCCTTCGCACCTCGTGAAGATTACTTTTAGACTACAAGAATTCGGATCAAAGCATTTCAGAATTAACTTATCTTCTTAAGATTTTCAAACTTATTTAATTCTGTAACAGACAAAACACCCATTTTTGTTTCTGTCGCGTTACTTTCGCAATAGACTAGACTTCCGATGACAGGGAGATCCGAGTTCGAATCCCGGTCGGGTAAACTGAACGTTATTGTATTAAATGGGTTTCCACTCTCATTCCACGCGAAGCTGATACACTTCCTCTAAATTATACCTTTCTCATCCTTAAAACATTAGAGTAATTAGTTAACATGCACATAGCCCGAACGGATAATAAGACGTTGTCAGTGACGACTCGTGTATAGGCACTGCGGAACTGTAGCACCCCCTATTTCCACTTGACATTATCGATAACATTTAATATACTGAGAAATTTTTTTCTTTAATTCTTTCTTTATTTTTGTAGTACAATATATATTCCTTACGCTTAATGTCAGTACTTCAGTAGCCATCCCCCAATTTATGAAAATATACAAACATCTTTCTATGGAACTGTGCGCTTCACAGTGCCAGCGACGTGGTGTTTGACTGTTGTGCACATGCGACACATAGGAGGGGGTGGGGAGGAAGGCGGGACTGCCAGATAAAGAGAGCACTGTTGCTCTCACAGTGCCGGCTCTGGCGTGATGGTGGAAGGAAGTGTTTTTTTTACTCAGCGTGTGTTGTGCTTAAAAACCGTGTACCATAGTCTTGAATGTGATAAAGTGTAGAAGAGTGTAAAATTAATTTATTATTCTGCTTCCAGCTATTCTATTTGATTCATTTTTTTGTTGTTCTTTTATTTAACAGAAAGACTGAATGCGCTTGCAATACTTTCAATGGAGAAAAATTCCCTCAATTGTCATCCAGAGATCAAGGAGAAAATTATTTAACTTTTTGCGCAAATTAAAACAAGAAGAATGGATTTCATTTTTAAATGAAATAGATCAAGCTTGAACTGTAACAATTTAAGTCAAAGTAAGTAAAAATGTTTGTTGTTTTTTTGTTAAGATTTTATCAAGTTCCTGGATAAATTTTCTTTTTATACCTGTTTATTCCTTTTACACAATTTTAAAACTAAGGCTAAAAAAAATTGTGGAGCAGTACCCCCACTAAGTTTAGCTATGAGCCGCCACTAGACGTGGTGCTAATATATAATATAATATATGAAATTACCAAATGCATACTAGTAGTGACGTTCAAAGATGTAAAGATGATAACGGTAGCATATAATAAATACGTTTGTACTAGCGCGTAGGGGATATGGAAAAACCAACGTCTAAATCACAAGTAGAACACCTCCGACCCTTTATTTTCTTCCCAGTACATCCAGACAAGATTCGAATGTCAGTTTTCTCTGTAGTTTATTGCGAGCTTGACACCGTAGGCATGTGACCACCAGACAAAGTAAAAATGAATGTAGCGTGTATTGTCAATGAATCAGTGCTCTATATTGGTGAGGTAAAAGTTATTTTAATGGTATATTGTATGAGGAGTTTTTTTTTGTTAAATAGTGGATTAATACATACGCCTGTATTTTTTTTAAAGGGGGGGGGGGTGACTAGTACAAATTATATTGAAGCAATTATTTTATTAAAATGACCATCATGATGACCGTTAAAAAGTAGGTACTCACCTCCATCACATATAACATACCCTAATTAGCTTCAAATGAGTGCTGACGCTGATCTACCTTTTTTTTGTCTGTACAGACAAGTGCCGTTAATTAATATGCAATTAAAATATCATTCTGTCTCACCCAACTATCTTTTCTCGTGAAAACAAACAAACAAAAAATGACCGTAATTTGTTTTTAGATAGAGAACCACAAGGGACACTGCAATAAGCCAGACGCGTCTCACAAAAAATACAACTCGAAGCGGGTACATTAAAAAAAATTAATACAATTAAGCGCTGGAAGTTTCGGCTAATAAGTGGATGAACAAGTCAACCGAATATGGATAGCATTAAGAGAGAAACAAAACGGTCGTAGAAAAATACAAAGTAAGTTGTATTAATGCAACAAACTTAGAAGAAGAAACTAAGACATTCTGGTAACTTTCCAAAACAATGGGTCAGTGGGTTAGCAAGCTGTATCGTAAAAGAGATGTAGGCCTACATTGATAAAAGCATCAAGAGCATTAAATTACGTAATAAAATATAAACATTTTAAAATGTGAATCCAGTCACCCGCCTCGGGGGTGTAGTTAGCTATCGCGCTAGGTTCATGTTGAGCTAGACTGGCGAGGACAGGAAGATCAAGGCTCGAATCTCATTCGGGTAAACTAGGGTGAGGGCATAAATGGTTTTCCACTGTCCCTCCACGCAAATGCGGGTTCACTTCTCCATATATTCAAACTTCCCAATTCCTAGCCTATTGGCGTAATTAGTAGTACTTAAGCGTATAACCCGAACGGGTAGTAAGACGCGGTACTAAGTATTATTATTAAATCCAGTCAACTTAACAAATCACCCGGAAGTGAAACGTATTGTCTATAAATATTAGTTTACTCGTATATTTAAAAATATACATTACACATACAAATAGATACAATTAGATGATTATATTCGCCTACTTCAAACGTTAAATAAAACAATGTAGTAAGTTTAATTAGACATGTTCTTCAAAATTAAAAATGGTTGTTTATAATTTCTCAAATAGTTTAATAATAACGTTGGTTCATGATGTCATTATTTTTATGAGGAATATATTGATGTTTATTGAGTTTTATTGTTATTTATTCTTAAATTAATTTTAGTTGCTTAATTTTTTTCTTGTATTAAGTGAGAATTGATCAAGTCTCAATATTGCTCTATTGTCATACATATAGTGATTGGTCGAATACCAACAACTTTTAATTTGTAAAAGTAACCATTTTCTCGTTTTATACTGACCTGTTGATGTCGGAGAGGATGGAGTTGAAATCCCGATCAGGTCTACCGAGGGTGGTTTATCATAAAGTTTCCCACTCTCCTTCCACGCAAATGCGGATATATTGACTCTAAAATGCTTTCTTCCTCATCCCTTCACCATTGAGTTATTATTATTATTATTATTATTATTATTATTATTATTATTAGCATCGCGTCTTACTACCCGTTCGGGTTATACGCACTTACGCTAATGTGTAATGAATGGTAGGGTGGTTATGAGATGAAATAGAGGACCTACAGCTTAACATGATCCGAACCACGGTGGAGGCCTGACATTCCCCACATTCACAAGTTGTGATTAATACACGTCTTGTCAGAGGTGAAGGAAGGGTTTGGCAATCAGATAAATCTGTACCGGGACCGAGGATTTAGCCCCAGACCTCAAAACAGAAGTCCAACACCTTACCCTCAGACCACCAGGTCACCTCATTCCACATTGGAGTAGTCATCATAAATGCGTATAGCCTGAAAAGATATTAAAACGCGGTGATAAAACAAAAATGCCGTGTATAACTTTGTGATGAAGAAGGAAGCAAAAGAGTGTATTTTCTTCCAACGCGTCTTACTTCTCTCCCGAACTATACAAATGTTATTACTCTAATTGGATTGTAATGAGGACAGTAGAGTTTAAGGTAAGTGTACTCACAATATGCATGGAAGAAGAAAGACAAACCATTAAAGAACAACTACGTCTGGTTGTTTCCTCAATTGTTTCATACTCCTGCCCCATGCAAATGTAGCTACATTTAGTCTTAATTCCACCTTGCTAATCCTTACCTTGTGGACATGACCAAATGAATAGTTCGGACCGATAGTAAGAAGCGGAGAACAGGGGAAATTTCTTCCAATCCCGCGTCTTACTACCTACCTGTTCAGGTTATACGCATGATAATTAGAGTAGGGATGACCACGGAAGCATTTTAGAGGTAATCTACCCGCATTTGTGTGAAACGATAGTATGAAACAATTTAGGGGAAATTACCCACTAAAGACCAGACTTGACGTCATCAGTCGGTCAGTCCAACACGAGAGTGACGTCTTAAACGATTCGGCCACTGAAGCGGGTGGGAAAAAAAAACTATTGTGTTGGACGTATCAAACAGACAAAATATTGCTATTTCCTGAGACTGTAATAACGGTGAGTCCAACCAGTTACGCCTGCATCCCCTACAAATATATCTAAATATTTTAACCCACATAGATTCAAACCCAAGTGTATCAGAGTTGGAATTAACATAATCTGTAGTGCAACGAACACAACCACGGCCGAGGCCTGACCAATAAACCAAGTTTGTGTCATCCCCAACATAGATGGATGTTACCAACAGACCGGTGGTAACTCTGGACGAATCAGTCCACGTCATCACTATCGCTTGATTAACCAATCAAGGGTTTCAGTCTCATCGGACGGAGATAGAAGGGAAGGAGGGGGGAATCGCCGGCCGTGCAATTTAACAACCGTTGGGGCGGAAGAGAGCTCTTCTTGTGATGAATACTGTCATGAAATAAGCGTCGACTTGACAAGGCAAGTGAGTTAGAGAGAGAGAGAGAATGGCGAGACAAGTTCGACTCAATGCTACAAGCTCTCAATCTCAACACACCCATTCGCTTCCCCCTCTACCTCCCTAACTCACACTTCACTCCTTTTCCAGCTGCCCCCCGGGGGAATGAGGGGTGAGATTTCTCTCTGCGGTTTGTTCAACCACCTGTGCGAGATGTAGCGATGGTGGCGTTCTAGTTCAATTAAATAGATGATTTACATTCGCATCGATTTCCATTGAGGTCTTGAGAATAATAGGAAATTACAATCGAATATTTAAAAAAAATCTTAACTGGAAGTATGAAAAATTACTAGATCTATTTTCACATATTCACGTCAAGTCATGTGATCTGCAGCTGTAAAATTTTGTTAGCTGGTATCATTATCTTTAAAATAATACTAATAATATAGTAAAATGTTATCAATGTTGACTGCAAAAAAAGTTTGTATTTTATAAAAATCTCTTTTTTTTAACACAACTCTATAATACGAAAAAAATAATTCTATATGGGATAAACCATCAATCAGTGCATGCCAATATTTCATATAGTCACGAGAAAATATAAATGTATCCATCACAAGGTTTATCAATAACTTTATCTAAGGGGTACAGGGTTTGGGATTAAGGAATCAGGTGTAGCTTACAAAAAAACCCACTAACACGCGGAAAACCACAGCCTTAGTGTACCTAAATGGTATTCGAACTTGGACCTAGCAATAAACACCTCTAACGTAAAGTGGGCCTATTGTTATTCTGGAAAATAGTATGAACCCTTACACACATGTTAAGTTATTTAATAAAGCACCAACCGGATTCTAACTAGAGTCCCCTGGACAAGAAACAACCTCTGTAATCGATCATCATTGGACTAGTTTTTGAGTGAGCTGAAGTTTTAAACTCAAGAAGCACCATACACGTCATTAAATAATTCTAATATTAATCAAGCCAAAACAATGGTGGATCCAGAATTTACGTCAGTGAAGGATACATGAAATTATATTATTTTAATGTTATTTATTACTTACATTCATTACATTTTTATAGTTTACAGACTTTATACATCAAGATAACCAATGTAAAGCACAAGTTTAACTTAGTTAACTATACGAATGATTGTGTTCGTGTAATCATGCCGGACGACGTGTATTCCTGCAATAAAACTAATCAAATATAGAATGAAAGTTAGTAGTACATTGTAATATTTTTAAATAGTTCAATATTAAATATTCAATTTACTCTTAATCACGTTTGTCAATGTTTGTTAAGTCCCCCATTATTTTTTTCGCGATCCACAACTTAAGAACCTGTGAGTTAGACCATGGAACCACCGATGCAAGCTATTCGTATACAATTTAATGATAACTTAAAAATTATAAAAATAACTGTTTTCTCCTTGATTTTAAATATGTTGCCAGTTTTAAACTCCAAATATTTATATTTTTTTTAAATAGATAAAAAAATAGTTTATGGAAAAAAAAAGATCACACCCTTCCTCTGACTTAAAATTCCATATGATAGTTTTTCTTTTAGCACGGGGTCTTACTATCCGTTCGGATTATAAACTTATGTACTAATTACGTTAATAGTTTTAGGAATTATAAAGGTTTTATTTATAGGAAGTTTACCCGCATTTGCATGAACGAAGTGTAGAAAATCATTTTGGGGAAAAACCTCAACACACCCGATCAAGCTTCGAAACTCGATCTCCCCGTCATCGGCAGTCTAGTCTACTGCAAGAGTAGCACCTCAGACTATACAACCACCGAAGCGGCTTATACGATAGTTAAAATGAAATGTTCTTTTTATCAGTCTAAGTGTTCCACAGCTCGTATCGACTCGCACTGTGAATACAAGCGACGCGTACCG